>SEYY01004683.1:5000-7500 GCA_009176605.1 Armadillidium nasatum
AATTGAGATGTTTCCAAATCTTCCTGTTAAGGATAGATTCGAAAACTTTAAGAAAGAACGGAGGTTAAAGAAATTGGACGATAGTTAGAGGGTTGAGAAGGGTCCCCCTTTTTCGGTACAGGTTGAATGAGCGCACGTTTCCATCAAGAAGGGAAGATCGAAGTAGAAAGACAAAGACGAAATAGTTTACCAAGGCAGGGTGCAAGCTCGGAAGCACAAGTTTTGAGAACCGCAGGAGGAATACCATCAGGACCATACGCCTTCTTAGTGTTAAGCTCAGAGAGAGCAGAAATGACATCTTTAGAAGAAATTACAATGTTAGGCATAAATGAGTTGGAGGGGGTTGTAGGAGGAGGAATAGCTCCGGAATCGTCCAAGGTAGAGTTAGAGGCAAAAGTTTGAGCGAAGAGTTCAGCTTTAGTTGAAGGTAAAATGGCAGTTGTGCCATCAGAAGATACTAGAGGAGGGAAAGAGGAAGAAGCAAAGTTAGAGTTGACATTTTTTGCGAAATGCCAGAAAGGGCGAGATGAAGAAGAACCAGAAAGATTATTGCATTTGCGGCGGAGAAAAGAATTTTTGGTATCTCGAAGAATAGATTTTGCACGATTCCGGGATGAAATATAAGTAGCATGAGTTTCAGGAGTTTGAAGACGACGGTAATCTCTGAAGGCAGTATCCCTGCGGCGGATAGCGCGAGAACAAGCAGAGTTAAACCAAGGTTTGTTATGTTTAGTAGAAGGGAAAGAATATGGAATGTACGCTTCCATGCCAGAGAGAATCACCTCGGTTATACGCTCGGCACACTCCGAGGGACCCCTCCCACGAAAGCAATAATCATTCCATGGGAAATCAGAGAAGTACAACCGCAAGTCTGACCAGTTAGCAGCACCGAAGTGCCACAGACGTCTCCTCGCCGAAGGCGGGGGCCGTTCTTGCGGAAGACTTGAAGAGACAGAACAAGATACGGAGATAAGAAGGTGATCGGATGAACCCAGAGGAGGAAAGAGTTTAACAGTATAAGGAGAAGGATTAGAGGTTAGAAAAAGGTCAAGTATGTTGGGTTCATCACCAAGACGGTCAGGGATACGGGTAGGGAGTTGCACCAACTGCTCAAGGTTGTTCTGGATAGAAAAGTTGAAGGCGAGTTCACCGGCTGGAGATTGAGAACTAGAGGAAAGCCATTGGCGGTGGTGAACTTTGAAATCACCCAAAAGGATGATTTCAGAGAAAGGAGAAGAGGATAGAATGTGCTCTATTTTGGAGTTTAAATAGTCGAAGAATTTTTTATAGTCAGTAGAATTAGGAGATAAATAGACAGAACAAATAAATTTAGTAGTAGAATTGCAAGAGAGTTTAAGCCATAAGGTAGAAAATTCATGAAGACTCCAAATCAGAGACACGAGAGCAAATAACATCGTTGCGCACATATGCGCAACAACCGCCTTTGGCTGAAAATTGAGGATAGAGACAGTAGGAGGTAACAGAATAAGGTTTGCTGTCAGCACACTCAAGCACCTGAGTTTCGGTTAGAAATAAGAGATGAGGTTTAGAAGAAGAGAGATGGTGTTCAACAAAGGGAAAATTAGAAAAAAGACCGCGAATGTTGCAGAAATTAATGAAAAAAGAAGACCGTGCATCGGGGCAAGCCGGACGCCGGGTCATGGCGGCACCATCCCCATCATCGGAGGCCGCCAACTCCCAAGTGATGATGGGGTGAGGGGAGGAGGTTGAGGGGCATTCTTTGGATGCCGCCCCCCAAGCATCTCCGAGGCAGCTGTTGGTTTCGCCATTTTAGTTAACTTTGTTTTAGGTAATGTAAGAGTAAGTGCATGTAAAATGTGGGGACATGTGAAGAATTGGGGTGGAGAGGTAGTTGGAGCATAGACACTCCAGTGTGAGGCGGGAGTACGCTAGAGAACCCCTGAGAAGGTGAAACGCGAAAAGGAACGAACCAAAGGGCAACGGAGTGAAACGGAATAGTCTAGCCCATCCTATCACTCCGTGGTTATGCCCAATGGGGGGTACTTGCATCGCCTCGGACGGCGCTACGTCCTCCCCCTATAAATATATATATATATATATATATATATATATATATATATATATATATATATATATATATATATATATATATATATATATATATATATATATATATATATATATATATATATATATATATATATATATATATATATATATATATATATATATATATATTATATATATATATATATATATATATATATATATATATATATATATATATATATATATATATATATATATATATATATATATATATATATATATATATATTATACTTTTCTTCAGCGATAAGTTTTAATGTTTAACTTAGAAGGGAGGAGACTGAAGTAATTGAACAAAGTTTTTAATGCGACCAAAATAACTCAATTCAAATAAATTGTTTAATAAAAGAAAATATTGTTTACAAACAGTAAATTTTCAGCTAATTTACGTTTAACAAACGAATAAGCCG
>SEYY01004683.1:12500-17453 GCA_009176605.1 Armadillidium nasatum
GTGCTCAACGAAAAAGGAAGACAGGAGGAGCAATTTGAGGCAGAGAATTGGAAATTTTTAAAGAAAGTAGAAATATTTTGTCTGTGGTTGAAGGCTAACTGACCTGTTATTCGGTATCCAAATGGAGTCGGGAGGGTCCTTTGAGTTAAACGTCATGGAGGGTGTTCATCAGTTTTCTCAATGAGATTTCCTTTTGTTCTGTCATTTTATAAAGGTAACACTATTTCACCATTTTAGAGGTTAACTCACTCCCGCATATATATATATATATATATATATATATATATATATATATATATATATATATATAATATATATATATATATATATATATATATATATATATATATATATATATAGAGAGAGAGAGAGAGAGAGAGAGAGAGAGAGAGAGAGAGAGAGAGAGAGAGAGAGAGAGAGAGAGAGAGAGAGAGAGAGAGAGAGAGAGAGAGAGAGAGAGAGAGAGAGAGAGAGAGACGTAGATAGAGAGCGCTTTTCTTTATTTAATCTTTTTACAATCACTTAGAAAGTTAAGATCCAATTTTATTTCTAAATTACTGATTTTCCTTTCTATTTCTATTTTAATACAATGAACATCACAACATCAAATGAAAAATAAAATTGTACCAGAAAGCTAAAGAAGTTATTAAACATTTTCTCGTATGAAAACTTATCAAATTTTTACAGATTTTCAAACTTTTCAAACTTTTACAAATGACATGAAACAATATTTAGACTCAGAAAATAAAGGAAAAAATAACACTGGAAAAGCAAAATTTATTTCATTTTCCACCTGAAACATTTTTCTTCTCGGATTTTCAAGTCCTGCTCCTTCAGATGAAGTAGAAAATATTTTAAGAAAGGGTTCTCCTTATGATGATATATACGGACGTATTTTTAATATCTTCAAAAATTCATGTAGATGTTAGTGATTCAAATTGTGTATTTTATACAACTTTAATTACCAACATCCCTCGTATTTTACTGAAGCGTTTGAAAGTATAGCCAATAGTATAAAAACAATGAGCAATGAGCGGAATTTTGCTTTCAATGAGACTCTACTGTTGTTACATATTTCTGCTTCAGGTGAAAATACATCATGAAATTCTACTCCCAATACAAGAACAAGAACAACAAAAACAACAAGAACAACATGATCAACTCGTACTATGATGTAAATACCAACAACAAAAAAAACATGACTAAGAATAACATCAGCAATATTACCAGACCAATAAAGAAAATCTCTTACATGTGCATCAACATTAGTAGAAACATTAGTATAAATATCGACGATATAATTAATAAAAAAAAAATTAAATTTTGTTGTAAAATAAAAATAATTATATAATAAATCAAACTTATACCCAACACCAAATACGAATTTATCATGTAGTAGTTGTTCCCTGATATAAATGAAAAAAACAAAATAACGTTGCTTTATAAGTAAATATGTTAATAAATAAAAAAAAAAAATAAGTAAATCAATATATAATAATTTCTTAAAATATAATCCTTTTTTTAATCTTTTAGCTAAATGTACAAATCCTTATTTAAAAAAATATAACTATTTTAATAAAAATATTTAATAAAAAAAAAAAAAAAAAAAAAAAAAAAAAAAAAAAAAAAAAAAAACTTTTTTTTTTTTTGTACAGAATGTTCGGATTATTCAATCAGAAGTTCTTAATATTTGGCATTAATGATAACTTATTGCAATGCATTTCTGGGAGCAATTACCGATACTTTCATTCTTAAATGGTATATATATATATATATATATATATATATATATATATATATATATATATATATATATATATATATATATATATATTATATATATATATATATATATATATATATATATATATATTATATTTACATATCACCTTTCCCACTTTCGTGGGTGGTGCCTGGTGCCCTATACAATTCCCTTACAAACATACCTTTCAACCCTTTTCACCACAGCCCTCCATCTCACTCTGTCCTTCGCAAGTCTTCTATCCTCTTCTAAACTCAAATTCCTTCCACCCAAAATTTCTTTCACTACATCCATCCATCTCCACTTTGGCCTTCCCCCCTCCCCTCCCCCTATCCACCTTGGAGCTAAGTACCTTGCCCACTATTCTGTCTTCATTCATTCTACACATATGTCCAAACCATTTTAACACTCTCCTCCGCTCTATCAACTACACCCCTCTTCTATTTACACATTTCGCTTATTCTTTCATTTCTAATCCTATCAATCCTTTTCAATTTACTTATCGCTCTCAAACCTTTCATCTCAAAGACATTGAAACTTTTCCTCGCCCAAGCACTTATAATTTATGCATCACACCCATACATTACAGAAGGTAAGCACATACACTCGAACATTCTTATCTTTATTTCTTTTGAAATTTTTCCTTTTCCTTCTTCTTTTCTTAGGCCCCCCAATGCTTTCATTCCCTCTATCACTCTATTCTTTATTTCTTTTTCCGTTCCACCCTTACCTTTCACCAACATTCCTAGATATTTGAATTCATCCACCTCCTCAAGTTTCCTTCTTCCACCCCCTTCTACACCCCCCATTCCTCCCAAAACATCTCCTCATTCACACCTCCAATCCTCATAACTTTACTCTTCACTTTATAAACTTTCAATCTCATGTTTGCATTTTTCCTCTCAAACTTTCTCACAACTTTTATCCAGATTCTTCCACCAACACAGCATCATTAGCAAAAAGTAAAGCATTCACATCCCATTCACCTTTCATATTTCTCAACTTAATACCCTTCCCTTCTCTCCCCATTTCTCTAACTATACCATCCATTAATAGATTAAATAACCATGGTGTTATTACACACTGCTGTCTCAATCCCACTCTTATGCTAAACCAATCCCATAGTTTCTCTTCACCCTCACTCTTGATCTGCAATTCGCATAAAAAGCTTTGATCCCCTTCAGTCCATTATTCAAACAACCCTCCCTTTCAACCCCCTTTCCATGAATATATTGAACAACTTCCTCCTGCAGAAAATATGCATACCCCATTTTATTTTTTTCCCGCAATTTCTCTGTAATCAACCTACTCTCCCTACAACCCCCTTGTTCCTCACCCATTCCTTATCTTGTCAATTCTTTCATTCTCATTTCTATCACCTTCTCATAAATCTTTCCTATCACGCTCAGCAGACTGATCCCCTATAATTTTTACAAACCATCTTATCACCTTTTCCTTTCTATATGGGTACAATCCAGGAGTCCTGCTACTCCTGACGCACTCTTCCTTCTCTCCAACACATATTAAACATTCTCACCAACCACTATTACAACTCTCTAGGTCCCTCTTTTATCATCTCTCCAAATATACTATATTCCTGCCGATTTTCCTTTCTTTACCTTTCTCACCGCTACTTCCACCTCCTCTTTACTAATATTTCTCTCCTGATCCTTGCTAATTACCTCCCAATCATTTTTACCAATCTTTCTCACTTCGTTCAACAATTCACAAAAGTACATTTTCTCTCCATGTAATGTTTCTCCATTTTCCCCTTTCACTACCTATCTCCTCTCTTCTCCTCCTTTTCTCACCCTATTTCCCTCTTTCCAAAATATTTTATTTCTTACTTTAAAATTTTCTGCTAACTTTCTTTCCCACTCCTCTTCTACTCTTTTTTTTGCCCTCTTGACTTCTCTTTTCACCTCCCTACACCTCTCCTTATACTCCTCCCAATCCAAAGCCTGCTTTGTACTGAGATACCTGTTAAAGGTGTCCTTCTTTCTTTTCACCATATTTTCCAAATCTTCATCATACCATTCACTCCCTTTCCGCCTTCCATTCCCTCTTTTCTTTACCCCACACACACTTCTCGCAACTTCCATTAAAGCCATCTTCAATTTATTACATTTCTCTTCAACATACTCCACCTCACTCCTCATTACCTATCCCCGCTTCTCTCTTATTCCTCTTATGTGATCACCTCTATTTTCCTCTTCTTCCAGCCTTTCTACCTGCACCACTTCTACCGCCCTCTTTCTCACCTTTACTTTCTCCCATCCTTCTTTAACCTTGACCCTCGCCACTACTTAGTAATGGTTAGATATACCCCTGTCTGTTCCTCTTAATACATTTACATCTAATAATCTAATCTTCTCTTCCCATCTCGCACATAACAAAATCCAACAGTCCCTTCTCCCCATAAACCCCACTCACCCATATATACTTGTGAATATCTTTCTTCATAAACCATGTATTATCAATCATTATTCTTCTTGCTGCACACATTCCTATTAATTCGGTCCCATTTTCATTCACACCTTCCCCCCCAAAGGGTTTAACTATTCTTTTCACAATTCTATTACCCATCCTTGCATTCATGTCTCCCAACAAACATATATTATCTCCATTATCAAAATTCCCCACACACCCACTTGGACTCTCCCATGCCTCTCTCTCACTTTCATATGTTTCCACCATCGGTGCATAAGCACAAATAAAAGCCCAATACTCCCTCCGTACCCTTAAACGAACCTAGGCTATTCAGGCTCCTATATTACTAATCCCCTACACACAACTCCACCACACATCTTTCATAACTATTATCACTCCCTCTCTTGCTCTAACACTCTCATTTACACCGGCGTATATCCCTTTGTACATCCCAAATGATATTTCCCCTTTACCCTTCAATTTCGTTTCTGTCAATGCAAACATATCAAATCCCTTTTTCTTCATCACTATTCCCCCTTCTTCTTCTCTTTTCTCTTCTTTATTCACTCCCCTTACATTTAACGTTCGCAATTTCAATATCTTAGTACTTCCCCTCTTTTTGATTTCACTCACTCACTCACACACGAAATATGGCGCTTTATGGTAGGTTCCACTACCTGAGGATACTACCAATTTCTCGAGAAATATATATATATATATATATATATATATATATATATATATTATATATATATATTATA
>SEYY01004684.1:0-2500 GCA_009176605.1 Armadillidium nasatum
CGTGCATTAAAAGGATACTTTTAGAAATCCTTGAAGAATTCTGATGAGAAATGAGGATTAACAAAAAAATATTATACTAAGTTTATTTACTAAGTACTTTATAGTGCTTTAATTGCCTCGACGACATCGTTCGTCTGGCAGCGCAAGTGTGGCAGCGTCTTTTCCCGAGTAATATCTCTCTCTCTCTCTCTGCAGTACGATGAATTTTTTCGATTAAGTAAAAATTTTTTAAAAATTTTAAATATATGTGTTATATGGCCGTAGGCATGATCTTACGCAACGGTTCAGCAAAGTTAGGCCTTATACCACGCCAACGCCGGTTGGTCGAAATGAGTTCATTAGAAACTAAATAGTAATAGTAAATAATAAATAATAATAATAATAATAATAATAATAATAATAATAATAATAAATAAATAATAATGCCGGAATTTTACTCAATTGTCGTACACAAAATTTTATATTTTATTGTATTTTAACTTAATTTCACATCTTTTATAATTTCCTTTATTAGAATTCTTCAAGGATTCCAAAAATGTTTCCTTTTTAATGTACGTTTAGTAGTTTTTGTAATATTGAAAATAAAAGGCAGTCTATATATATATATATATATATAATATATAATAATATATATATATATATATAATATATATATATATATATATATATATATATATATATATATAATATATATATATATATTATTATATATATTATATATATATATATATATATATAATTGTTAAATATTAAGACATAAAATTTTCTCAGTTAACATCAATGAGAAAATAAATATTAAAAATAGGCCTACTATTTTATCTTAACAGCAGTTTCTAACAAAAATAATAATAAATAAAAAAAAAAACATTCACACGTCATTTTCATAGTAGTTGTATGAAAAATGTAATTGGATTTGCGGCTGTGATGAGAAAAATGCATTGTTCTGTTTCCCGTGCATATTGTTTGGCGGTGATCCAGTATGGACTAGAGGTGGTGTTATTGACTTGAAGCATTTACAAGACAAAATTACTAAACATCAGAATTCGATCAAACATAAAAATAATATGATTGATTTACATATGATGGGCAAAGTGAATATTGCCACTCAATTGGATAATGCATATGAACTCTCAATTGCACAGCAAAATAAAGAAATTAGAAAAAAATAGGGATGCTTTATCAAAAATTATCAACTGTATAAAATTTTGTGGAAAATATGAACTCCCCCTTAGAGGTCATGATGAAACTCAGGCTTCTGAAAATTCAGGAGTATTTAGAGGTTTAGTAGATTTTACTTGTGAACTGGACTCCAGTTTTAAGGCTCACTTGAATAGCTCAATTACTTTTAAAGGAACTTCTAAATCTATACAAAACGAGCTTTTAGAATCTATGCTAGTAATATGCAAAAATAAGATCAAAGAAGAAGTAAAGCAAGCAGAGTATTTGGCAGTTATGTGTGATGAGACAACTGATATTCACGATAAAACTCAAATGGTAATTGTTTTAAGATATGAACACCAAGGGAAACCTGTGGAGAGATTTTGGGGATTTTTTAATCCTGTTAATCAAACAGCAGAGGCATTATCAAGTATACTACTTCGAGAACTTCAAATTCTGATTGGAGAAAGTCCTCACAAGCTTATTGCTCAAACCTATGATGGTGCAGCCGCTCTCAGTGGAGTAAACAAAGGCGTGCAAAGCAGAATAAAGGAAGCATATATAGTAATGCTCACTTTGTTCATTGTTATGCGCATCAATTAAACTTATTATTGGAACAAGCGACGTCACAAAATACTAATGTTCGAGTATTTTTCAACAGCTTGTCTGGAATACCAAATTTTTTCTCAAGGTCCCCTCAAAGAATGAGTGCTTTGGAAAATGTTGCTGGTCGCAGAGTTCCGAGACCATCTTCTACACGTTGGAATTTCAAGAGTAGAACTGTTAACGCTGTTAAGGAGATGAAAGACCAAATAATTGAATGTTGCAGCATATTAGAAGCATCTAAATCAAGAGAAACTGGATCTGCAGCAGCAGGCATTAAGAGACTTCTGAATGATTTCGAATTCGAAATTTTGGTTGAACTTTTTCTCAAAAATAATGCCTCATGTTGACATTATGTTTTCTCAGCTTCAATCTAGATTAATTGATGCAGTTAAAGCTAATAACTATTTACAAACTTTTAATTCTGAAATTCAAAAAATAAGGGATGAATATATTAATATTTCGTTTCCTTCTGAACCAAAAAGAAGAAAATTTAACACTGATAGATCAATTGCTGCAAAAGAGGTTTGTGACGTTATTTTGATTCAATGTAGAGAGAGGTTTAGCTTCACTAAACATCTGGAAGCTAGTAAACTTCTTCTAATAGACAATTTCCATGAATATATGAAACATTTTCCGAGCGATGCACTCGATCAAGCTGTTGCTGCTTACCCGATGTTGGAAAAAGAAAACCTGAGAACAGAAATATCCGTGTTTTATTTAAGAACAGATATGCACC
>SEYY01004684.1:7500-15000 GCA_009176605.1 Armadillidium nasatum
TATATATATATATATATATATATATATATATATATATATATATATATATATATATATTATATAATATATATATATATATATATATATATATATATAATATATATATATATATATATATATTATATATATTTTTTTTTTTTTATACAATACACCATTTCCCGCATGATGCAGGGTGGAGTCAATTGCAGAAATTTGACATTCCTGCAATTGTACATGGGAATAAAACCTGGTTGAAAGGGTTCCCAGTCCTTAAAACCATGCAAGAACTAATCTTCATCTGACTCGACTGCGACGAAATCATCATTCATTATTGACCAATTCTTTTTTTTCTTTTAAATATTTAATTTTCCATTAATTGACGAAAGTACTTTGCACCGAAATATATGTTGCTTCACAATTTTTTTTTTTTTTTTTGAATTTCTTTTAATTTACTATTTAAAAAATACTGAAATACTATAACGAAATATTAAATTTTTGTTTTACATTTGGTCAATTCTCGCAAAACTCCACAAACTCTGCAACTTCAGGGAGAAGATCATGAAGCTTCGTATTCAGTAGCCTTCTCTTTTCTTCTCTTCTCTTCTCTTCTCTTCTCTTCTCTTCTCTTCTCTTCTCTTCTCTTCTCTTCTCTTCTCTTCTCTTCTCTTCTCTTCTCTCCTCTCCTCTCTCTCTCTCTTTTCTTTTCTTCTCTTTCTCTCTCCACTCCTCTTCTCTTCTCTTCTCTTCTGACTTCCTTGTGATGTTCCTATCTTTTCTTCGTCCCATCTGCTTCCAAGCACATCCTCTCTCGACGGCAGCCGAATCATATATATATATATATATATATATATATATATATATATATATATATATATATATATATATATATATATATATATATATATATATATATATATATATATATATATATTATAATATATATATATATATAGCAAGAAAATCCCAAAGGAATAAAACATTTAATAAAACTGTGCAAAAGAAAAGAATATATAATATATATATATATATATATATATATATATATATATATATATATATATATATATATATATATATATATATATATATATATATATATATAAATTTTATATTTTTATATTTTTATTTTTTTTATTGCTTTAATACATGGTTATAGTATATATATATTATATATATATATATATATATATATATATATATATATATATATATATATATATATATATATATATATATATATATATATATATATATATATATATATATATATATATATATATATAATATAATATAATACAGATATTGAAATAACAAATAAAAATAAAAACGCTGGACTATTTTGGGAAAAAGGACTTCATTATTGGGCGGAAGGGACAATAGAAGAAGCTTGATCATTTAAGGATGGGCGATGAGTTTTTATATGTAAAACTCCAATATCCTACGATCAAGCAGGGAAGACGCATGTTGAAGGATAGAGAAATTATAAGATGAAAAAGGGTGGGTTTCTCCATGGTCTTATATGGCAGAGTTCTCAGAAAAGTAAATAGGAAAGTTAGTTCTAAAGGAAACTCCTCTATGCTTCATCAATCTTCACTTTTAATTGTAGACCAGTTTGTCATACATACGCCACATTACAGCTGGAACACTTAGATAAATAAATCAACGATGATTTAGAGAAGCATTGGATGAGATTCCTCGCGTCTGAAGAAAGTATGAATTGAGAGAGACTTATAATTAATAAGAATGAGATGGCATTGGTTGGAATGTGGCTTAAGTACAGTAAGAATATTTCTATCAAGTTGAAATGTAATTAATACTATGTACGGAAGTTTTCGGTATATATTTTATTTAGTTACAGTAGGAAAATGAAGAGTGGGTCTGAATAACCTGAATAGTGAGAACCTCATACTTTTTTCCACGGAAATTTGGGAGTAAATTAAAGTGTAAAAGTATTTTAATAGATTCCATCTCTGTATATATATATATATATATATATATATATAATATATATATATATATATATATATATATATATATATATATATATATATATATATATATATATATATATATATATATATATATATATATATATATATATATATATATATATATATATATATATATATATATATATATATATTATATATATATATATATATATATATATATATATATATATATATATATATATATATATATATATATATATATATATATAGTGGCACAAACGGTAGTGACTGACACACTTGCTTAAGGGTGCCAGTTCAATCCCGCTTGCGAACCCTAGGAACATACTATCTAGAAAAGTTCCTCTAATCGAATAAGGCAATGCCGTGAGATGTGAACTTTATATATATATATATATATATATATATATATATATATATATATATATATATATATATATATATATATATATATATATATATATATATATATATATATATATATATATATATATATATATATATATAATGAAAGTTATTATAATTTCATTAAGTAAATATAATATGTCTTAAGAATGAGGCCCACAGATGGACAGAAAGGTCGTTAACCGTCATCTGATAAAAGCTAATGAGGCATAAATGGTGCTTTATGGCAACAATGCATTGGCACCCTACTTGGCCTCAATATGAAATCTCCAAGTTTGAAAGGAGGAGGAAGTAGAGGAAGAGGAGTGAGAGTGAGTGATAGGGGAATATATAGAGAGGAAGAGGAAAAGAATGGAATGAAATGGTAAATGAGCGTTAAAATTTGCTCAAAAATTTTCTTTATTTATTAAACTTTTTTGAGTTTTTTTAGTTTATATTTTGGGTTTTTATATCTTACTTTCTTTAGACACTCACACACTCACACACACAGACACATACACATATTATATATATATATATATATATATATATATATATATATATATATATATATATATATATATATATATATATATATATATATATATATATATATACTATATATATATATATAATATATATATATATGCTACTATATAGCACGATATTCTTCCTTAACACTTACATTATCAAATTTATAAACTCCTATTAGAAGATCTCAAATACTAAACACCCCATACAAAAGGATGAGCAGATGCTTCCATACAACTCGTTCATAACAGATAGAAATGATTTTTAATGATCTAATAACGCTTCTCTAACAATGCTATAAATAAACTATAAAAAGCCTTCGCTCTCTTTCTTCCACATCGCCGCAATTACATAAAATCATTTATAGCTAAAGATCAAATATGAAGAAGAGGCAAATCCCCCTTTCGGAAACTCTCTTTCGTTATTAAGTCTCGGAGCTATTTGTTTTTCGAACAAAAGCACAATTTCAGTTATAATAAGGTAATAATTTGTTACGTAATGAAAGGTAAATTGCTCTGAGTATGCATAAACGCACAAACACATACGCGCGCGTGCGAACACAATTTATATATATATATATATATATATATATATATATATATATATATATATATATATATATATATATATATATATATATATATATATATATATATATATATATATATATATATATATATATATATATATATATATATATATAATGTGTTTTGCACGCGCGCTTTAAAGTAATTGAGATTAAATTCGGCAGGAAACAAAGATGGTAGAGAATTCTACAAAAAGAGGTGGCTGGAAAGGAGGCACAAGAGTGGAAAAGCCTATAGCGTTGCCTATGTCCACACAAAATTTATGCGGAGACAATGCACCCCTCGAGCTACGAAGACGCCTTAAAGGTGGAGGTATACGAGTGGATAGTTCCCTCGAACTTTGCCTCTGTAGTACCTATAGGAAAAGACAAGGCACCAACTTCACGTCGCAAAGATAAAGGGTCAAGTGAATTAGAAAAACCGGAACAATTGATGTCTTTTATCCTTTGACTCAAACCTAACAAAAAGACGTATGAAACCTGAGCCACCCTAGATATGAGAGCAGTACTTCATACAAGGGCGTTTGAGGGCCTTGTATAATATAATTGGAGTAACTATGAAGAAAAATATTCTCGCAGCCTAAACAGAACTCCCAGCTTCTTTGAGACCGCCCTAGCAACCACGGTTTCCTCGACATTTTTTTTTGTTTATGTGAATGTCAATGACGGTTATAATATCAACAGGAGAGACAGGAGTATCATCGAAAGAAATAGAAAAGTTAAGAGGTGTTTTTGAGAGGGAGATTTCAAGAAGCTGAGTTTTAAAAGATCTAAATTTCGCAAGGTTGAGACGGACCAACTGGGAAATTTTATCCAGATCAGCAAGGATGGAATCGGAAAGAAGAAAACGAGAAGGAACACTAGATGGGAAGAAAGAAGTATATTTGAAATGAGTAGAGGAATATAGGGCCGAGTCATCGACAGATGAATGGGTAGGGTTAGAAAAGCAGCTGAGATCATTAATAATAAGTAGAAATAGTGTAGAAGACAAGACAGAACCCTGAGAAATACCACTATTAACAGAAAAGGAAGACGAAGTCACCCCATCAACAACAGCCGAAATGGAACGATTACAAAGAAAGCTATAGACATAATAAGTAAACAAAGAGAAGGAGGAAACCCAAAGGAATGGAGCTTGGAAAGCAATGACACATTCCATAACCACCTCACGAGTCTCTCCATGGTCCCTGAGGGCAGAAGACCATAAATCTGTGAAAAAGGAAAGTATATCACCAGTAGACCTCATACTAATGATCTGATATAAGGAAATGGGACTCCGGATGATCCAAGAAATGAGAGTTGAGAAAGGTTTCAAGGATCTTAAGTGAGAGTACAAGTGAGAGCTTTATAGCGATAATTAGAAGGAATGGGGCGGATACCCTTCTAAGGAATAAGTTGTACTAATGAGCGCTTCCAAAACTTAGGGAAAGTACTATAGTATTGAGGCATGTCACAGGGAGAAAAGATGCTAAAATAGAGAAGTAAACCAAGAACATTGATAAAGTATATAGAGAACCCATTTCAGCGCACTCTCGCCAATTATTATTATTATTATTATATATATATATATATATATATATATATATATATATATATATATATATATATATATATATATATATATATATATATATATATATATATATATATATATATATATATATATAAAATTTATTAATATATATATATTTTCTGTAAAAGAATGTAAAATAAATCAAACCTTCAAAACCAGGAAGAAAGAATGAAAGAAATATTATGGGAAAATGAAACTTAAAAATGTTTCTTTTTCTTGATAAAAAAAAAAAAAAAAAAAAAAAAAAAAAAAAGACATAAATTAAGAAATCACTAATTAAATCTAAAATGAAGTAAAACGTTTAAGGTTCATTTTTAATCCTGGTTTTTAAGTCCTGAAATTTTAATTATTCTTTCTTCCCTTTCTCTTTAATTAATCATACTTCTACCTCGAGCACACACATCCATATATATCCACTTTTTAAATTTGTTTTGTTTTGTTTTACCTCTAGTGGGCAAAGGCCAGAGGCCTACCGAATTTAAACCAGAGAAAGGAGCAAATTGGGATAATGGTCAGATTAAAGGCCGACATATTCCGAGACACGGCTTTTCAAGGTGCGTTGCTCATAGGAAATTTGGAAAATAGATGAAGGGAGTGTGTTCCAGACTTTACCAGTAGAGTACATATAAGATTGAGCATAGTAGTTGTCTGGTGTCAGAGAGTTAGACAGAGGAAGAATGAGACTGTGTAGAAAGATACGTTGCACGAGCTCTTTTCAAAGGAGGAGATATGCGACAAGAGAGTTCGGAAGAGCAGTGTCCGTTGTAATAGAGATAGAATAGAGAAAGCGAGGCAAAAATTCGACGGGCAGAAGGAGATTGGAGAGAATTAGTGAGAGTAGTGGAGTTGATAAGACGAAAAGCCCTAGACTCCACCTTTTCAAGGAGAGCTGTATGAGTGGACCAACCCCAGATGGGTGAGGCGTACTCCATACAGGGGCGAACATCATCCTTATAAACAGAAACTAAATGGGATGGTGTGAAGAAGTTCTGAAGGCGCCTCAGAACCCCTAACCTCTTAGAAGCTTGTTTATAAAGAGAAGTAATGTGATCTTTCCAAGAAAGATCACGAGAAAAACAATAACCAAGAATATTAAAGAGAGATGAAGGTTTGAGTTGTGTGTTTTCGAAGAATATATTATAGTTGTGTGGAAGATAGTGTCGAGTAGAGAGATGAAGGAATTGAGTTTATGAGGAATTGAAAACGACCATGTTTTCTCTGCCTCAAATTGAAATGCGAGATAGATTAAAGGTTATTTGTGCTCCAAGGCCACCTTCCTTGCGTCTATTAACTGTTGCTTTGAGGGGCACCTTTCAAACTGAAAAGAGTAATGAAAGGTGGAGTCATCAACATAGGAGTGGACAGGAGATGAAGTAACAGAGAGAAGGTCATTAATGAAAAGCAGAAAAAGTGTTGGCATAGAACAGATCCTTGAGGAACACCACTATTAATAGATTTATAAGATGAACGGTGGCCGTCAATAACAGTTGCTATAGAAATAATAGAAAGGAAATCAGAGAGAAAGATAGATTGCGAAAGAGTGAAGTTTAGAAATTAAAGCTTTGTGTCAGAGTATATCGAAAGCTTTCAATTTGTCAAGCGCGTAAGCAAAAGATTCATCGAAATGCCGAAGAACGAAGGACCAAGAGACAGAGAGAAGGGAAAGAAGATCACCAGTAGAGCGTTTCTTACGAAAGTCATACTGAGGATCAGAGTAAAGATTAGAAAATTTGAGATGCTTTCAAATCTTCCTGTTAACGATAGATTCGAAAACTTTAGAAATTATACAGTAGTTAGAGGGTTGAGAGGGGTCCTCTTTCGGCACAGGCTGAATGAGCACACGTTTCCAGCAAGAAGAGAAGAATGAAGTAAAAAGACATAGACGAAATAGCTTACCAAGGGAGGGTGCAAGCTCGGAAGCACAAGTTTTGAGATCCACAGGAGGGATACCGTCAGGACTTTACGCCTTCTAAGTGTTAAGCTCAGAAAGAGCAGAAATTACGTCTTTAGAAGAATACTAATTTTAGACGTAAATGAATTAGAAGGGGTTGAAGGAGTAGGAACAGCTCCGGAATCGTCTAAGGTTGAATTAGAGGCAAAAGTTTGAGCGAAGAGTTCAGCTTTAGAGGAAGGCAAAACGGGAGTTGAATTGTCCAGAAAATACTAGAGGAAGGAAAGAGGAAGAAGAAAAGTTAGAGTTGAAATTTTTTGCAAAATGCCAGAAAGAACGTGAAAAAGGGAGCCAGAAAGATTGTTGCATTTTTTAACGGAGAAAAGAGTTTTTAGCGTTACGAAGAATAGATTTTGCACCCTTCTGGAATGAAGTATAAGATGCATGAGTTTCTGGTGTTTAAAGTCGACGGGAATCCCTGAAGGTAGCATCCCTGCGGCTGACAGCACGAAAACAAGCAAAATTAAACCAAGGTTTGATAGGTTAAGTAGAAGAGAAAGAATATGGAATGTTCACCTCTATGCCA
>SEYY01004684.1:50000-52500 GCA_009176605.1 Armadillidium nasatum
TGATTTACAAAATTGGATATTACTTTCTCTTTTAAGGACAAATTTTCGAACCCAAAGGAAATATAAATAAAGAACTATAATAGACAAATCAAATGGTGAAAAGACCAGACCTCCAAACTCAGTAGTTACCTATTTATTACAGTTGCAAAGTCAGTGGTATCAATGATTTACTAAACTGAACATTACAATATTTTTTTTTTTAATATTTCAAAGACCAATATCGAACCCAAAAGAAATTTCTCAGACCTTTCATAAAATCACATCTATAGTACTATAAAAAGTAAATATAATGATGAAAAAAACCCAGCTCCAAACCAGGCATTTACCTATTTTATTACAGTTGCAAGGTTATTGCAATTGATTTACAAAATTTGATAATACTTTTTCTTTTAATTTAGGGAGAAATTTTCGAAAGTAAGAAAATTTCCAGGGACTTTCAGTAAATCATCTCTGTATAAGTACAAAAGAACAATCTAATATTGAAAAGAACAGAGCTCTAAACCTAGTAGTTACCTTTTTATTACACTTGCAAATTTAGAGGCATCAATGATTTAAAAAATTGGACATTAGTTTTTCTTTAATATAAAGACTAATTTTGGAACCCAAGGAGAAATTTCTCGGAACTTTCATTAAATCACCTCTATAGAACTTTAAAAGACCAATCAAACGGTGAAAAGAACAAAGCTCGAAACCCAGTAGTTACGATTTTATTACTGTTGCAAGGTTAGTGGTAACAATGATTTACAAAATAGGTCATTATATTTTTTATTTTAATTTAACTTTATTTGTAAAGAATTTCTAAAGTTTGTAGGCTACTTCTAAACTTCTTGTGTCGAAATGTTAATCATCACTCAATAAGGAAACGAATTTTAGGAATGTTTAAGTAAGATTATTTTGAAAGAAAAGTAAAACTTACCCAAAATTATTTTTAACTTAACATTAAATTTCATGCACATTAACATAAACATAACATAAACATAACATTAACATAAACTTCATGCATAAAAATGGAATAAATAAGTTATCATATTTCATATTCAGTTTTTGAAATAAACAAGTATTAATATCAAACAAGCATTAACAATTATTTTTATCAAAGAATAAAGGGAAACTATTTGAATTTATTATTGAAAACAAAATATAACAAAGAAATTTCTAATTCTTTCATAAGCTCAGATGAGATGGCAAATTTTATTACGTTATTTGAGTTTCAGTTTTCATATGTGAATATACTGACAGACTTTGCAGTTAAAAATTTTCACCTGATTATGGAAAAAGAGGTAATATTCTGTCCGTAATATAAAAAACAACTAATATGAAGCAAAATGAGCTTAAAAACAGATAGTGAAGATTTTCCAAACTCCTCTTCACATTTTTATAATACAAAATGCGTAAAAATAAAAACATAGACGAAAACACAGAATAATATCTACTCTCAAAAAAATCCTTTTGAATAAATGATGATAAAAATAATCTGGAAAATATATTTTATAAGTATGGGAATAGACATCGCTCTAAATCCTCAAAGTTCTTTCAAAATCATTATCAGCATTCACTCTACAGTCAAGTGTGCATTATTTTTATAGGTGTATAATGTAAATACTTTTAAATAAAATTTAAACATACACATATGTATATATATGTATATATACAGTGTACACATATGTATTATTGAAGCGCGTGTATGTACAGTATGTATAGTGAAAGTATATTAAATATTTAATATTATATATATATATATATATATATATATATATATATATATATATATATATATATATATATATATATATATATATATATATATATATATATATATATATATATATATATAATATATATATATGGAAGCACATAGTTGCATATTTTAAATACATATATTTATGTATAAATCAAGTACACGAATTTATAGTGTAAGTACACACAAGCAAATGGAATATTTTTAAAAAGGAGAGTAAATCATTTTTCAAAGGATAATTAATTAAATTCTTCTCAAAAAGAGACTTTAATTTATTATTTCTCTTAAAATTTTGTTTATTTTTTTAAAACATCTTTTTATTCTTTAATTTATTACTTCTAAAATATATATATATATATATAATATATATATATATATTATATATATATATATATATATATATATATATATATATATATATATATATATATATATTCCAGCCAGAGGTGGCTGGAATGAAGGAGGCACCACAACGAGCAAGCCTGGGGTTTTCAGCATCCACACAAAATTCATGCGAAAGCAGGGCACCCCATGTGCAACGAGGACGACGCAAAGGTGGAGGAATGCGAGAAGCCAATTCCCTCGAGCACCTGCCATTGTAGTACCTATAGAAAATAGATAGTGAGCCAACGTCACGTCGCAAAGAAAGATAATCAAGAGAGTTCGAAAGTAGGGACAGTTTATTAATCTTTTTGCTTTAGACTCAACCCTATCAAGAATAGTGGAGAAACCGGAGCCTCCCCAAATGTGAAAACAGTACTC
>SEYY01004685.1:0-30189 GCA_009176605.1 Armadillidium nasatum
TTAAAGAGATTATCATAATGAATTGAATGAATTTATAGATTTTTTGTTTAGTGAAACGCTGAGCAAAGAAAAGATGATTAACGTTTCACGACTTTCTTTCTCTCCGTTTTTTGACATGTCATTATTTGAGTCAAACATCTTGGCAAATGCTATTAACATTATTAACTGAACAGTTTAAACTTTTTTTAAATACACGTATTTATCACACACATATATACACATACACACACACACACACA
The DNA here is from genome assembly GCA_009176605.1 of Armadillidium nasatum. NCBI lineage: Eukaryota > Metazoa > Arthropoda > Malacostraca > Isopoda > Armadillidiidae > Armadillidium > Armadillidium nasatum. Next base: position 240 of record SEYY01004685.1, read on the forward strand.
CGCACACACACACACATATATATATATATATATATATATATATATATATATATATATATATATATATATATATATATATATATATATATATATATATATATATATATATTATGTGAGAGTATGTATTACATTAAATTTTAAAAATAGGTTTTTTGTTATTCATATGCCAATTATAATATTCTGTGCTAATCCTTATATATATATTATATAATATATATATATATATATATATATATATATATATATATATATATATATATATATATATATATATATATATATATATATATATATATAATATATATTATATATATATAGTAGTAAGGGGGGCGACTTCGGCTGGTAAAAATCTGGCAACCTAAGCCAGAACGGGATTTTGATTTGCAATGCAAATCACTCCGCTCAAATTGACCTCAAGCTCTTTCCTGACACCATTTTGGGGGGTTCAACCCATTGAAATTGGCCTCAAGTCTGGGGAAGGGGCCCCCGCTGGGGGCCCCGTGAACCCTCCCAAAACGGTATAGGAAGTTGCCTGAGTTTGCAAAATCGCTGCGTTCACCTCACTTTCTTTCCTGAATTTTCTTTGCGGTTCATCCGATGAATTTTGCTCGAATTTGGGGTCCGGGGGTCCAGGGGCCCACGTGTGTCCTTGAACCGATAAAGAAAATGTCAGGAAGGTCCCTGAGAATAGGATTGCACGCAAATGCAGAAAAAACCGTAGGGGCAGGTTGCCAGATTTTTACCAGCCGAAGTCGCCCCCCTTATACTTATATATATATATATATATATATATATATATATATATATATATATATATATATATATATATATATATATATATATATATATATATATATATATATATATATATATATATATATATATATATATATATATATATATATATATATATATATATATATATATATATATATATATATATAACTTAAAATCACAAATGAACTTATTTACAAATGTTAGTTCTCCCCAAAAATATGAGGAAAACAACTTTTACAAGAAAATAATAAATAATAAAATAATAAATCACAAAATAAAATCAAAAAGTTTATATAAAACTATATAAAAGATTAGAATACAAGCTTCCGATTGACATATCTAGTCTTCCATTTTTCAAGTGCAAAATAAAACAAATATTAGAACCCAATTGCGTCACACTATTATAAAGAAGTAGAAGATTAGTTAAAAAGATATTCTCCTTCAAAGTCTCACTCTCCTTAATATTAAAATTCTTTTTTATTTTTTAAACATATATTTTCTATCAATTTTCTTTTGACGATTTTTTGATCTTGAGCATCAAATATTCATTTAAATTTATTCTATGAAATTTATAAGCCTGGTGGAGATATTACGAAGAATTCTTGTCCTCCACACTTAAAACATATTTGTGTTGGTACTTTCTTCTATCAAAGTCCGATGTTTTCCCAATATACACCTCCTCACACATTTCACATGGGATCTTATATACCCCAGCTTGTATGTCCATTGATTTTTGTCCTTTGTGGTTAAGAAAGCTCGTCAGTGTATTGTATACATTCTGCACTAATTTATCACTCCGAGGACAGAACGCTTGTCCTTTAATTCTACTGCATAGGAATTTTAGATTCTCTTTTGTGTATGTACTCTGTAATATTTCTTTTTTCTAAGAAGCCAATGCTTCCCTTATAATTTTCTTAGGTTAAACCATATTTTTGAAATATGTTTTCCATATATGATATTGTTCGTCCAAACTTTGTGGACTACGTATTCTAAAAGCTCTTTAAAAGAACCCTTTCACCACTCCTTTCTTTGTTTCAGTGGAATGGGACGAAAACTGATGCATGTAACTTTTGACGTGACTCTCATCCTATAAATCCTGAAAGTCAAATATTTCTATGCACCCATCTCAACTAAGCATCCAATAACGGGAAATACTCCTTCCTTTCCACCACCAATCTAAATTTTATAGATGGGACATAGAAATTCAGTACTCTTAAAATGTTTTCCACATCAGTGTCTTCTGATATAACTACTAAGATGTCTTCATACCTGTACCACAAAACCAACGAGCGTATCAAAAATGGTGTTCAAATACTTTTTCTCATACAGCTCCATAAAAAGATTATCGATCATCGGAGAAATCGGATATCCCAAGCTGAAACCCTTTTTTTGGTCATAAAAACCACTATCAAAAGAAAAATATGCGTTGGAGAGTCACAAGTATGTTTACTCGAAAAATGCTTCCATCCCCACAGGGAACACAATTTCTTTCTCATGCACCATCCCTAAAGCCAAATCAATTTTGGAACGCTAATGAATAATGATTTTACATTAAAGCTCACTATTTTTCCTTTAAGTATAAAAGTTCCTTATTTAATTAATAAAATCCTCCGAATTTTTTATGTAAGTGCCCAAAATCTCACCCAGAAAAGCAGAGAGAGATGTCGTAAAAGCCAACTGGAAAGCTTGTAAGTGGTTGAATTAATATTTCTCACTGGGTCGAATGGGCACATAATTTTTATGTTATCTTAGGAAGTCCATAAAAATACCGCATACTCGGGGTATAAGGGGTAAATTTTTTAAGTAGTTCTGTGTTGACTTCAGAACCCACTTCAAATTTTTATTAAATTTTTTTCTTTAACTGGTTCTTTGTACGTTTTCTGTGTGTATCTTCATTTTGTAATAGTTGTTGCACTTTTTCATTATAATCCTCTTCATCTAAAAGAACAATTTCGTTTCCGTTATCAGCCTTAATATAATAAGGTATTTTTCATTTTTTAATCTTTTAACAATCTCTAGTAAACAATTAGTCAAATTTCTTTCATTAGTTTGCATTAAAATCTCTTAATGAGAAACCTTTCATAATACCGAGATCCACATTACCTTCCTTAATTAAACTGATTTGCAAACATTTTGAAAGACTAAATAAATTTGGCAACCCCATCTCTGTCACTACATATCCTGAAAGATATGCCGCAGCCTAACACTATCTTCTGATAAAATCCAACGAATATGAAGATAGATTCTCCACAGGTTCTTGGTTTGATAATTTAACTTATTCGTAAGTTTTGAAAATGATTTCAAACTCTCTATTTAAGTTATTCTTAATCTTATAAATTTTGTAACCAATATAAGAGAAACAATAATCCAGGTACCGAATAAAACAATTCAAAGTCCGATTTTAATTATTTTGGTTTCTTATATTTATTACATGTAAAAAAAAATCCGATCCCATTATATTTTTATTTCAATATAAGATTTGCAATAAATTGGATTTGAAGTCGAACTTGGTCTCGGACTCGAACTCAGACGCACATCCAAGCCAAGCAAATTATTTTGTTGAGAACCAAAATTCAATTTTGTTTTAACATAAAACACATTCAGTTCTTCCTTATTATTAATGTCTGTTTTATATTTTAACATTTATTTCTCCACATCTGAAAAAGGCGCTTCTTCACTACACATATTGTTTCAATGGGTCAAAAAGGCTTCGGAAAAATTATAAGAGAAAATTACAAAAAAAGCATTAGCTTCTTAGAAAAAGAAATATTATACTGAACTTACACATAAGAGAGAATTTAAAAACATAATAAAATTTCCCATAATGTAAGATGTAAAGTACAGAACTTATGTCATCCATGTGTTAACTTAATTTATAATATGCAAAATACACTGAGGAGAAAAATCTCTTGATATAAAAACTGGAGTATATAAGATCCCATGTGAAATGGGGAAACTTTGGACTTTAACAGAAGAATGTACCAGCAGAGATATGCTTTAAGTGTTTGAGACCAGAACTCTTCTTTATATCTTCACCAGATTAATAAGGATCTTAAAATAAGACTGGTGAAGTGCGGAATTGATAGGAAATTAATAGAATATATATATATATATATATATATATATATATATATATATATATATATAATATATATATATATATATATATATATATATATATATATATATATATATATATATATATATATATATATATATATATATATATATAAATATATAAATATTAATGAGAATTCGCTATTGGGTGATTTTCTTAAAGGACTAATTTGGAAGAGGAAGAATTTTTTTTTTAAAATAAACTTCTAATTGGTGTAAATAGTATGACGCAATGAGACTAATATTTATAATACAATAATAAAATTGTTTTATTTTGTACTTGAAAGATGAAATACTAGATAAGTCTTTCCAAAGTTTATGTTTTAATATTTTATGTTATTTTATGTAAACCATTTTATTTTCCTTTATTGAAAAATTTATATTTTTCGTATTTTTTTGGAAAATTAGAATTTGAATATATATATATATATATATATATATATATATATATATATATATATATATATATATATATATATATATATATATATATATATATATATATATATATATATATATATATATATATATATATATATATATATATATATATATATATATATACTGCAAAAACAAACCTTTCTAATTACTTTCAAATAGAGCGGCAAAAAAATAAAAATAAAATTAAAAAAACGCGTTTTTTGTCGCTTTATATACAAAGGAATTAGACCGGTGTTTTTCCTCTATATAATAAATATGAAGTCACCAAATGCCTTTCTATTTTATTCGAATAAAAGTAAAAATTTAGTTACACTTATGGCAACGCTGCATCATGTGTACCAAATACTACGTGACTATCCTTTAATTTCTACTTCATCTATTGATAAGATATTACACTAACCTCTGACGTCAAAAATCATCTGAATAGTATTCGAGCCGTTGTCGTTTTTGTTGATGTTTTGAGAAATTCAATGTTGTGTTGACCGCGCTACGGAGACCCACTTCGTTTAAATTTATTTTTTGTATAGGTGTAAATTGATTTTTCAATTGTTTTTATATATATATATATATATATATATATATATATATATATATATATATATATATATATATATATATATATATATATATATATATATATATATATATATATATATATATATATATATATATAGTGTGTGTTTAAAGGAGAAAGAGATTTTAAAATCGAATCGTTGCCGCTCAACAAGAACTTTCAAAGGCATTTGAGCGGCATGTAATGTCGAGAAAATATTTTGATAGAGCGACATTAGAAAGGCAATGGACGAAAACCATAAACACCGCTCTAATTCCTCTTTAATTCCGCTCTTGTGTCTTCCAAATTCTGAATAGCTTTTATAATTCGGCTCTAAGAAATAGAGAAATATGAGAAATTAGACTAAGCCTTTCTATTTCCTTTCTATAGAAAGGAATTAGAAATGTTTGTTTTTTGCATATATATATATATATATATATATATATATATATATATATATATATATATATATATATATATATATATATAATATATATATATATATATATATATATATATATATATATATATATATATATATATATATATATATATATATATATATATATATATATATATATATATATATATATATATATATATATATATATATATATATATATATATATATATATATATAATATATATATATATATATATATATATATATCAGAGGTGGGCAGTAACGCGTTACATGTAACGGCGTTACGTAACGGGCGTTACAAATGTAACGAGTAACGGTAACGCTTCAAAGGGTTTTAAAATGTAACGGTGTAACGGTAACGCTACCCCATTTTTACAAATTATAACGGGTTTTTCCGTTACTCGTTACTCTTTACATCCTACAAACGAAACTCCACTGTGTTGGACATTTTTGTTTATTTTTATGGAAACGAATTTTAATTTTTTCAAGATTTTTAAAAATATATATATATATATATATATATATATATATATATATATATATATATATATATATATATATATATATATATATATATATATATATATATATATATATATATATATATATATTATATATAACACGTCTTGTGAATCTTGAATCTCCTAACTTCGATGTTCTGTGGCTTCAATAATCTTGTGCTTCTGCTACTGTTCTCCTAATAGAACAGATTTTTCTACCTTTTTTGAATACCTAAATACTTCTCACGAGACTGTTACATCTTCGCATCCAAATACTGAGGTCCTCTATTTAGGGGATTTCAACGTACACAACACTGAATGGCTTAGGTTCCTCTCATACCGATTCAGGGGGAGAGGAGGCCGAATCATTCAGCATTCTCAACGATCTGGAGCAACTGATTAAAGAACCAACACACATTCCAGATCGTCCCAACCAATTCTTGAACACTCTTGGTTTATGCTTCACTACTAGTCCTTCTCTCTATAAATATGCTATCTTCGCACCTATTGGTAACTCCGGCCACAATCTAATTTGTCTTAATTTTCATGCTTTCTCTCCAACTGCTCCACCCTGCCCTAAGCGTATCTTCTGGCACTTTGATCGGGCTGACTGGGGGGCTTTGCGTTGCTTCTACGCTAACTATTCCTGGAGTGACTGCTTTGTCTCTGGAGACGCTTCGGTCTCTGCCGATAAGGTGGGGGCCGTAATCGTTGATGGGATGAGCAGGTTCATTCCTTCTTCAACTAAATCCTTCTCTCCTCAAAATCCATTGTTCGATCGCGCTTGTTCTCGTGCCATTCAGGCTAGAGACATTGTGTATCGACAGTGGAAAAATTCTCCTTCTCCTATCACTCTAGCTAATTTTCATTCAGATCGGAATCGTTGCAGGGATATTCTTCGACGAGCAAAGCAGACTTTCACCAAACGAAGGTGTGCTGAGCTCCTAAATTCTCCTACTGAAAAATCTTTTTGGCCTCTTGCCAAAAACATCTCCAACAATTTCTGTAAATCTTCCTTTCCTCCTCTTATTCGCTCTGATGGTTCTGTTGCTAACACTCCAACTGAAAAGGCTAATAAAAAAAAAAAAAAAAAAAAAAAAAAAAAAAAAAAAAAAAAAAAAAAAAAAAAAAAAAAAAAATCTCTTCGGCCTCCTATTCTCCTCTAATTCTTACCCTGGACGACTCCGGCAATCCTCCTCCTACTTCTTCTCCTCTCAGAGGTCCCATGCCTTTGCCTGTGATTTCATTTGACCAGGTGCATGGGCTTCTGAAGTCTATGAACGTTAGGAAGGCAAGCGGCCCGGATGGCATTCCTCCCCGAGTTTTAAGGGAGTGTGCCTCTGAGCTGGCTCCGTCCCTCGTTCAACTTTTCTCTCTATGCCTCAATACTAGTACTTTCCCTCAGTGTTGGAAGCGCGCAATAGTCCAACCTATTCCGAAGAAAGGTAGCCACTCTGATCCTTCCAACTATCGCCCTATAGCTCTCACTTGTATTCTGTCTAAGATCTTTGAAACCCTTCTTAACTCTCACTTCTTAGATCATCTGGAATCTCATTCCCTTCTTTCTGATCATCAGTATGGTTTTCGTCGTTCGATGTCTACTGGTGATATACTTTCCTATCTCACAGATCTATGGTCTTCTGCCCTTAGGGACCATGGGGAGACTTGCGTGGTGGCGCTTGACATATCTAAGGCGTTTGACCGTGTATGGCATGCGTCACTGCTTTCCAAGCTCCCCTCCTTTGGGTTTCCTCTTTCTCTTTGCTTACTTATGTCTAGTTTTCTTTCTAATCGTTCCATTTCGGCTGTTGTTGATGGAGCGACTTCTTCTTCCTTTCCTGTCAATAGTGGTGTTCCTCAGAGTTCTGTCTTGTCTCCTACTCTATTCTTACTTTTCATTAATGATCTTCTCAGCTGTTCATATAACCCTATGCATTCATATGCCGATGACTCAACCCTCCATTCTTCCACTCATTTCAAATCTGCTCCTTCCTTTGCATCTAGAGTTGCTTCTCGTCTACATCTTTCCGATTCCATTCTTGCAGATCTGGATAGAATTTCCCAGTGGGGTCGTCTCAACCTTGTGAAATTCAACTCTTTAAAAAACTCAACTTCTAGAAATCTCTCTCTCAAAGACACCTCCTAACTTTTCTATTTCTTTCGATGGTTCTCCCGTCTCTCCTGTTGACAATATAAACATCCTTGGCCTTCACATAAACAAAAAAATGTCTTGGAAACCTCATATCACAATGGTTGCTAGGGCGGCCTCAAAGAAGCTGGGAGTTCTGTTTAGACTGCGAGAATTTTTTTCTTCCTCGCAGTTACTCCAATTATACAAGGGTCTCATCCGTCCTTGTATGGAGTACTGCTCTCATATCTGGGGTGGCTCAGGTTTCACCCGTCTTTTGGATAGGGTTGAGTCAAAGGCTAAAAGACTTATAAACTATCCCGCTCTTTCTAATTCTCTTGATTCTTTATCTTTGCGACGTGATGTTGGTGCCTTGTCACTTTTCTATAGGTACTACAGTGGCAAATGCTCGAGGGAACTATCCACCCGTGTACCTCCACCTTTATGGCGTCCTCGCAGCACAAGGGGTGCAATGTCCGCGCATCAATTTTGCGTGGACATAGGCAACTCCAGTCTTGTCCGCTGTGGTGCCTCTTTCTTTCCTGCCACCTCTGTCTTGTGGAACTCTCTTCCATCTCCTGAATTTCCCACTGCATTTAATCTCAATTTCTTTAAAGCCCGCGTCTGCGCCCACCTGAGAAATTTGCGTTAGGTGGGTACTGTAGGGGTGGTTTTTATTTTCTGGATTTTGTACTCTATTTACTTTCATTTTTATTCTTTTAACACCCCCCTCCTTGAATAGGGCTTTGCCCGTGAGTGGTGGGATGTTTAAAGTATATATATATATATATATATATATATATATATATATATATATATATATATATATATATATATATATATATATATATATATATATATATATATATATATATATATATATATATATATATATATAAGTTACTATAAATAAAATCCTTATGTCTTTCTTTTTTAATTTTATTTATGCTCAATATGGTTACTGAAAATATTATCATTTATTATTAAGTGATTAACTGTTTAAATATAGATCTTAATTTATTATTATTATTTATTATTATTATTATTATTATTATTATTATTATTATTATTATTATTATTATTATTATTATAATTACCTAACTTTACAATACATTATTACTGTCAATTTTTATTATTATTACCATTATCATTATTAATATTAATAATATCTACTCTTAATACTTTGCATACCGTCCAATAAAATTAAACAATGTTGAAAGAAGATCGGCTAACTAGGGTTCAAAGTGAAGCACAATTCAGATAATCTTCTACGTTTATTAATAAAGTAAATTATAAAAAAATTTCAAATATGGATAATATTGTATCACTAAATTCCATAAATGTATATCATTTATTGCACTAAAATTTATATAATGAAACTTAAAATATATATATAACAATTTTAAAAACTATATTTTATTTATTTGGTCAATGATAGTAATATAAATTGCACTTTTTGAATAAAAGTTTAAAAACTGTTAGTTAATCCAATGATTTAATCGTCAGCAGTAAATATGTATACATATGATCATGTGCGAAAACTGTAAACTAATAATTAAGCCCGAAACTGACCAAAAGTAACGCGTTACATGTAACGGCGTTACGTTCTAACGAGTAACGGTAACGCTCCAAAGGATTTTAAAATGTAACGATGTAACGGTAATGCTACACCTTTTCTCTCAAGTAACGAGTAACGGTAACGCTACCCAATTTCATGTAACGATGCCACCTCTGTATATATATATATATATATATATATATATATATATATATATATATATATATATATATATATATATATATATATATATATATATATATATATATATATATATATATATATATATATATATATATATATATATAACTGGAAGACCAACCTTAGTTATTACATGCAATACCAATTAGGCGTTTGTGAATGTTCAGTTAAATCCGACAGTTGTAACAGGTGCCGTATCTTGATTGAATATATCGAACGAAATAAGTTTACTCAGCAGGTAGATTGTCGTTCGAGCCCTCGTCACTTTTAACTTATGTAATGTTTTACTTTCAGAAAATATAATTAATTGGGATATTTATTATTTTTGCTTTCAGAAATGATAATTAACATCTATGATAAAATTAATTTTAACAAAATTTTAACGTACATAATTTTACATATGATCAATGTATTAATAACGTCGCTGATATGACAGGATTCGTGACTCACTAACTGGATATGTGACGGAAAATATAGGTATGTGTGTCACAGAGTGGTTTAGTTGCTTTAATGACAGTATACCAATTTTTTAGGTGTACCTTCGATTCCCTCAGATAGTGGGGAAGATCAAGGTCATGCCGTATATGATTTACACCAAAGGTGGAAAATATCAAAAAGTGAAAGCGTTTAGTTATGATATGGTACCAGCAAACACAAGTCTTTTTTCAAGGTGCGTGTATTGTGTTAGAACAAAAATTATTAAAAAAAGATACCTACTATGTAGATATTATATCTGTGAGATTATCTTCAAAGTCCATTGGGCTTAAAGTTTCGATTTTCAGGAAAAAAAATTTTTTTTAAAATAAAATAAAAAATAAGTTGGTGGAAAATACACAAAATGGAATTTACATCTGATGTTACAGATAGATTCGTCAAAGAAAGTCTGCTGGACACTGATATCCTATTTAACTTTGCTCTAATAAATCTTACAGAAGGAAATCGTCTCTTCGAAGACTACAGAGGAATGCTAGAACTGATTATAATTTTTCTTGAGGAATTCCCCTCCAAGGAATATCATTCAGATCTTCTGGAACCTTTCATCACGCAAGGTGGATAGCCATAGAGATTTCCTGTTAAAATACTTCTCTTTCTGAATCAATTTGTACTCCCGTCAGTCGATCATAATGGAATCAGAGAAGTATGTAAATTTCTCGTACTCTCTAAGTGAAGGCACAAATTAGATCACCCATTGCAACAGATGGTCCTTTATAAGATTTGCTATTCCCTTACTCATATATGTGGTCTTTATTCATACAGAGACGTCAGTAAAGACATCAGCGAAGCAACTTTATATAAATTCAGTAACCATTTGGGTTATTTGTTACCGTAAGCTTCGGCATTAGCATTCTTTGACACCAACATTCCATTTGAGACTGAATTATTAATAGTAGAAGCCCTGAATTGTCTCGAACATCAAGAGGACAAGGTAAAAAAGCTAATTATCGATAGAAACTTGGATAAATATGTAGGATTTGTCACTGAAAATTTTATTCCACGAAATTCAACAACATACTTCAGGTAACGTTTCTGTGAGTGTCATGTAATTTTCATGGAACTTAATTTCTCACCTCTAAGTGAAGGGCCACGCACACACACACACACACACACACACACACACACACACACACACACACACACACACACACACACACACACACACACACACACACACACACACACACACACACACACACACATATATATATATATATATATATATATATATATATATATATATATATATATATATATATATATATATATATATATATATATATATATATATATATATATAAAATTGTGATGGAGGTGATCAGTTATTAGGTTGAGGAGATAAAATAAGATTATCCAAAAATTAATATCATATTTTTAAAAGCAATTCGCAGAGTTGAATAAGATTGAAAAGCAATTTCTATTTTGGAAGGAAAATCCATAGAGACTAAAATCGCTTCATCAGCTTTTAATGATGTTTTTACAAAATTTTCTTTCCTACAAAAAAAAAAAAAAAAAAAAAAAAATATTGATTTTTTTTCCAAATTTTTGGCTAATACTTATAATTTTTGTTCGTTTTATTTAAATATGAAATACTTTATCATTATTATTATCAAAATACTACTACTACAAATAATAATGTACAATAATAAATAATAAAAATAATAATAATAATATATATAATTATTATTATTATTATTAAACTACTGCTAAGTATTATAGGGGTTGTATTGCTTTTTTTTTATTATTGTAAGTTGTAATTCTAACATTCTTTTTGAGGAAATGCTTCATAGATTTTTTTTCTTTTACCTATTCAAAATCAAACAATAAATATAAGGAAAAAATCAGAAATGTGATAATTAATGTATTTAGTAAAGAATAAAATTTTGATAGATTATCATATACTGTATTTTGTCAATCTTACCCTTATTTATTTGCTCTCGTATATTATATTTATCCTTGATGACATTATACACTTCAGCCTCAAATAAGTCTGTTTTTCCACGAAGGAGAGCTCCAACAATCAGCCTAATTCCTGGATAAAAACGTTCAAGTATTCTATACTGATTCTTAAGAGAAATGGAAAATTAAACCTACTCTTGTTCATGCATTAGGTTTATATCACAGAAAACAGAAACTGCTTAAAATGAACATTTTAAGTTCATCTTTTCGACGTGTCTCTAAAGAGAACTTTCTCTTCAAATTAAGACCCTCTGACTCTTCATCATGAACACCCAATTTCTCAATATGACTACCTTATTAAGAGGTAATTTTCTTTCATTTTACGGCATACTTTTCAGTACTTGTGAACACTGAATCCTCAATAGGAAAACCCAAAACTATTGCTCTTTCCCCACACCGCCAGATGACGACCTAAAACCTTTCTGTTTCTCATTTTGAGCAATACCTTTTCATGTATATATATATATATATATATATATATATATATATATATATATATATATATATATATATATATATATATATATATATATATATATATATATATATATATATATATATATATATATATATATATATATATACAGACTAAGAGGATTCTTGTATAGCTGAAACGAATGGATACATTTCATAATTTTACTAATAAATAATTATATATAAATTTAGACATTAAAAAATTTGTTTGAGTTTCAGTAAATAAAATATTTAAATATAATAATATCGATATTTATTTTATTATTTGAGAATTAAGGAAGAATTATATACAGACTTTTTTTATTAATATTATTATTCGGAGAAAGTTGTCAAATTAACAAAGGGCATGAGAGGTCACTTTTCAGAATGAATGACTTTTGGAAATTCTTTTTGTAGCTCGTCTTCCATCCGCCTAATGAATTGTAATCCTCAAATATTCAATTTTTTTTCCAACAAAGCGCGATAAGGTGCATCGCATCTCATGGAATATGAAAATGAGTTAACTGAGCTGTAAAAGTTACCTGATATATATATATATATATATATATATATATATATATATATATATATATATATATATATATATATATATATATATATATATATATATATATATATTCCATAAGGAACTCGGTTTTTAAAGGAGAAATTGTCACAAACAGCTTTGTTTCTTTTTAATATTTTAATCCCTTAATTCTAATTACAAATGCAAAAATGATAAAACAACAATAAAGGATTAATTCTTCTTTAATAAATATTTTACAAGCACCGTGACTCTCCGTACCCTTTTTATTTTATTTGCTTTTCTAATGTAGACGATGTTTTATTAATAATAATAATTACTAATAAAAAATAGAAGGTAATTAAATGATGGTTTTAACGTTCGACCCGCTACCACAGAATAAATTCTGTGGCAGCTATATCGTATGCCGAACTGCCTCTCCAAATACCCCTGCGTTTTCCTCTTATGAAGGTATGTTACGTCACTAGAGAAGCTGGTCTCTTATTGGTTGATTTGGGCTGTTCCTCTCTGACATTATTACTTTGATTATAAGATCATTATTTTATGATAAAATATTGATTATTTAATCTAGAATTGTAGCAGCATTATAACGAGAATACGATCTTAATAATAAATTATTAATAAATCAGCATGTATTATGCTTATGAAGGAGAAGGCCGAAATCATTATAGATTCTTTATTTGCCACAGGGGGGCGGGGAGTAGTGCCAACTCCTTTTCAAGTTATTATTTCCCCCCTTCAAAATTTTCAACGTTTGAAGGTTTAGAAAATTTTGTACATGATCATTAGCAATTATTAATGTGGATTTCCTCTGAGTAAAGCAAATATTTATTTGATACTGAAAATTGTGAACTCATAACCGCAGAATTTTTTTCTTAAACGCTTGCTCTTTTTTTTCATTCTTCGATGTGCGTAGCAGGAGAGTATATCTGGGCTTTCAGTAATTTCAACTCATATTTAAGCTCTAGAACTTTTACCCTTGTTTCCTGTTGAAGGTCTTTCTTTTTTTTTTTAACCCTTTCAGGTGAGCATTGTTTTGCTTCTTACTTTTTATACTTATTCGGCACCTGAAGGTCCTTGATTCTCGAGAACTTTTCTATTTCCACTTTGAAACTCAGACAGATATTCTATAATTTTCTGTGCCTTCATTCTGATTCCTTGAGTTTCGTTTTCTGTTTACACGCTTTCAGTGTTTGTCGTGTTTTTTTTGTTTTTTTTGTTTTTGTTTTTTTGAAGGATTGTACTTTTTTTTCCCTTTTTTTTCGTTTATCCTTAGTCCACGATGTACGTTTTCTCCCTGTTTTAATTAAAAAAGACCTAAAAATTACTGGTTATTTCTATCTTCATTTATTACTTTAGAGCAATTCTCTTGCTTTCAGTTTTGTTAAATTTCTTCCTTATAGTGGTTTTCCAGTTTCCAACTTTCTACACCTTTATTACGAAAGAAATTAACCTTTTTAGCAAGATATTCTGTCTAAAGTTCCAAAACCCAATGCGAGTTTTAAAGTTTCTCATTTTTTTAGCATCTTTCACTGTTTAACGTGAATCAGCAGTTCTCGAAAAATTCTTTACAATGATGGTTTTCTAGACATGAAATGAAGCTATAATGTTTTTTTCTCTCTCTCTCTCTCTCTCTCTCTCTCTCTCTCTCTCTCTCTCTCTCTCTCTCTCTCTCTCTCTCTCTCTCTCTCTCTCTTCTTTTTTTTTTTTTTTTTTTTTTTTTTTTTTTTTTTTAAAAAAAAATTAAAAATTTTTTTTTTTTTTTTTTTTTTTTTTTTTTTTTTTTTTTTTTTTTTTTTTTTTTTTTTTTTTTTTTTTTTTTTTAATTTTATTATTATTATTATTATTATTATTATTATTATTATTATTATTATTATTATTATTATTATTATTATTATTATTATTATTATTATTAACACTTATTTAATTTGATTATTATTATTACTATTCATTATTATCTGTATTATCATTATTACTTTCATTATTTTTATTATTGTCACTATTATTATTGTTATTATTATTATTATTATTATTATTATTAATATTTTATTATTATTATTATTATTATTATTATTATTATACTTCACACTGATCACAAAGGATATTTTTCTATTAATTACAAATTATAATCACTTTTACAATTTTTTTTTCTTTCCACTGATTATTTTTAAGTTTCTCTTATATTCTTTATTTCTCTTTTTCTTCTCGATCTTCCTATTACTTTTTGAGAGTCTGTGGCATCCTCGGGCATACTCTCTTTGACCTTCTTCTAATAGTTGGGATGGAGTACGTAATTTTGGGGAGATTTAGATCTTGGGCGTTTCTTCTCTCTCCCCCAACCCCCTTTTCTATGTAGGTTGGGAGGTTCAAACTCTGAAATGGTTTCTTGAAGTTGTAGACCATTTCTTTCTTTATCTTCAAAATTGGGTAATTTGAGTTTTTCTATCCCCCTTAGCCGATTAGGGGGGAATAGAGTAGGTTTCCTTGCTTCGACTTGTCAAAATTCATTTTCTCCGAAATCGTTTTGGTTGTTGTTATTCTTGTTTTCGTTTTTCTTCAATTTTAATTAAAATTGGGAAAAGCTAAACCTTCGTCCTCAGCATGTCGGCTGTGGAAGGCGTGTTGTGAGGACACCGGTGTTTGAGGATGACGTGATCGAGAGATTCAGCTAGGCCCCGTCATCCAGAACACGTGCCCTGGCGCATGGTATGGGCGTAAATCACCTGTCAATATGGAAGGTTCTGCTTCGGGAATACAACCTACATGTGTACCGCCTTCAGAGGGCTCAGTTCGGACCAGGCGATTTTGCACCTCGTATGCACTTTGTATGGTGACTCCTTCATCGCTGTGCAAATGACGCCGCCTTTCTCCACAGATGAAGCCTACTTTACTCGAGATTTCTTAAAGTCTAGGATTTACATCACTATATAAATATTAAATATTTATATAGACAACAATGTTAACCACGAGATTAAAATTCTGAGAGTATTGTAGTTTCTCGCCGCTTTAAAGTAAGGTACAATAACCCATTTGTTGCCACTAAGATTTTTAGTTAATAGTTTTCGAAAGCAAATTCAAAGTTTAAAGACAAATATGAAACGAAATTTGACCATAGCTAACTTAAATTAGAACGAATCCAAGACAAAAAGATCTGAACTCTGTGGAGCCTATGAAAAGATTGATTGAAAGTATGACGAACTCCTAACAACCTTGATATCTGACAACCACTAGTCTCCATTATTTAAATATTCTTTCATCGCTAGAATTTTCCTATATTTGATTATCATTACCTACTAATTTTCGTATTCTTCTCTGGGAAAATGACTTCTGACCTCTTAGGGTAAACGTCACAATAAGAAGAAATACTAACATGAAATATGAAAGCAAAAGCAGATATTGAAGATCTGTTCAGATTCTTCCTGAGAATTAAAAGAAACTTTTTCCTAGAAACTATAGCTACCTTTTGATCAGAATGAATATATTTGCCGCTCAGAGCTGAAGATTCTCCAGCATACATCGTAAACAGAGAAGGGGGAGGGGGATTATCCCATCCTGGAATAGTGACAGATCATTAACCGAAGGGGCAGGGGTAGTTGCTGTTTGACGAAGATGATTTGGAACAGCTATGAGTTAAAGAAAGTTCTAGAGGATACAAATACTTGATGAAATACAAGTTGACTCGTCCTCTTGGAGTTTTCACAGATTAGTCTGACCTTTTTATCATCTCCATGAAGAAGGTCAGTAAAAACTTTCATATGGCAGTAAGGTCTCTCCTTTACAGAACTTATTATGAAAATAACATCATCTTTTATGATGAGATTATCTTATTTAGTCTTTCTGAGATCTTTATTAGACTAGACTCTCTCAAATGGAGAATATACTCATTGTTCCATCTGGTCCTAATTTCTTTGAAGAATTTCTAAGATATCTCTTAAACTTCAATTGAGCTGAAGATGAACCCCAGAACTGGATTTCTGAATCAGCTCCAGATAAAGCCATGGTGGTTATAGCCTGAGGTGATTGAAAGTCATTGGGAACGACCCAGCAAAAAAATTTCAATGGTTCCTATTAAATTTCCTATTGGCTCCTATAGGACCAATGAGCCTGTTTCCTGTCGGAACTCACGTTGCTTTCTATGAGAACCAGTCGTATAATAAGATCAGTATTTTCATAGGCCCCATAGGGAACTTTCCCATAAGGTATGAAGGAGAATTCCCTATTAAGCCTATAGGAACCAATGTATTATCTTATAAGAAAACCATTATACCCCATAGGAACCAATAAATAAATGTAAAATTTAAAATAAATAAACTATAGCCTTTAGCGGTCATTTTCCCTGCTAACGCAACCATTATGTATACAATGTATTTACAACCTAACAGTCAGCAGCTATGTATCATATTTGAATACGAAACTCAATGTATATTACTAACCTACTATTTTTAGGAAATGAAGTCGCGCCATATGTTGTACTTGAAACGAACTCACCGGCCAGAATACGAATCATTATATTTCGAGTCACTTTCCACCGATCTAACCGCTGAGCTACGATGAATCCTATCAGTTTGTCTTAATAATTTTCGGGTGTAGTTTCAAATTTTATTTTTATACAAATATTTGAAACATTTTTGTTCTTTATTATTTATTTGTTTTAATTAATATATATATATATATATATATATATATATATATATATATATATATATATATATATATATATATATATATATATATATATATATATATATATATATATATATATATATATATATATATATATATATATATATATATATATATATATATATATATATATATATATATATATATATATATATATATATATATATATAATATTAGCTTTAATTAATTTATTTTTCTAAATATCGAAACTTTAAACGAAAATTACAAAATTTAAGGTCCAGACTATCTTGATATGTAATGTACAAATACCCAAATATTATCACCTCACATTGATGTGTGGACAGTTTATTTCCTTTTCGAATACCGTCTCGAGTTTAGGTCTATGTGTTTAATGAACACAAATGGAGACTTTCTTCACTCGTACGAAAATGGCTTTCCGAAATATATACTTCAGTTCATTGACAGATGAAAAAAAGTATAAAAAATAGTCGACGAAAAGATTTTTCATGATGAAAGAGGAACAGAGATCATTGGGTAGTGTCCTGACGTGATTCTGAATTACGGTGTCCAGAATGACAGCCAACCCAAAGATTAGAAGCAGAAGTGATTTCTGACCTCTTCAAACTTAAGTTGAATTTGGAGGAAGGCTTTCGAAATGTCCGACAGGACAACATATTTGTTTGTCTTGAAGGAAAATAAAAGCTTGAAAAGATAGTCTGTTAGGTGTACTCCTGGATACGCGACCTGATTCAAAGATGGACGTCGCAGATTTTTAGGTTGCAACTGAACGTAGGCCTTAACTTGAAGGGACTACTTTATAACCGGTCTGTGGAGTATGCAAATAAATTTATGCAAGTTTTTGTGTTGCACCTCCACTGACCGTAGAATACGTGAAGGTTGGCTGCCTGAGGGAACTACAGCTCCCCCACTTAAAATCTTAGGATGGTAAACTATAATCAAACGATCATCAATAATGTATGAAATAAGACGTAAAATAAAGCTTTTACAATTAAGCTTTCACAATTTAAAATTAAGTAGGGTGTTAAAGATAAAAAAAAAGAAAAAAAATAATTAGCTTGTATTGTGTGGAATTATCTTTTCGAACCGTTCTGTGCAGTAATTTACGGATCTTACCTGTTTATTTTCCTTATCTTTTGACGCTATATCTTATATTTCTTTATGATTTTCCTAAAAAAGAAACTTTTTGTAATCCCACACTGAGGCAATTTTTAAACTTTTTTTCTTTTGTTTTTTTTTTTTTTTTTTTAATTTTATTTTACAAAGATTAGCAAAGGTCTTACTTTTACAGCATTCTCATTCGATTCTCACAGTTTTGCAAGCTTTGTTACAACATCTCTTTGCAGTTGCTTCTTTTTGCAGTCTTTGAATCAACCGAATGGGTTCCATAGATCTTTCAATAAACAGATTATTACGAAAGCTACTGGCGATATTTATCACCATTTCACACTGCGTTGCACAAACAATACAAACATATCTTGAAGACTTTTATTTACAACAATTAATACACATTATTCCATAGGAGTCCAGATCGGCAAGCAATAATGTAAGGGATTATCATTTATTATTAGAACACGAGCACTGATCTATGAGTTCTCCATTCTGGAAATTACTCAATACCTATGGGCTAGGAGTATACCGTAGCATGTATCGTATGTACAGTCGTGAACAAAAGTTCGTTCCTATTAGGCTGGAAATAAATATTTATATAAAATGGAAATCATTTCATAAAAGCTCTATTTTGAATAAAAAGACAATAAAAACATTGAGAGGGGCTTAATTGAACTGTTTTTGGCTGAACCTGAAATGATCTCCATTTTATATAAATATTTATTTCCAGCCTAATAGGAACGAACTTTTGTTCACGACTGTACCTTATTTTCTTTGAATAGTGCAGCATTTCGTAAGTTTTGCAAAAAAAAATATTCAACTGAACGGTAATTTACAATAACTCGTTTACAGAATTTATGAAAAATGAAATTTCATTTTGTTCTTCTGAAATAAAAAAAAAAAGATTTGAAAATTTTTAATTCTTGCAAAATGAAATTTACTATAAAATTACAAAACAATGACAGAAGTAAAATAGCGTAAGATGCTAAACAAAAATAAAAATAAAAAAAATAAAAATAAATAAAAAAATAAAAATTAAAAATATATTTTTTTTAAAATTGTTTGAAACAAACAAAAAAAAAATGCAGAATTTTTACATATTTCTATGCTGCAGATTTTAAGTAAAGAGCTCTACAAACATATACAAAGAAACTACATTTAAGCAGATAATTTTGTTAAAGATCATTGAAAAGAGAGCAAAGAATATTAATTAATTAAAAAATAAATTTTCTCAAAAAAAAAAAAAATAAAAAATAAAATAAATAAATTCAAAAACTCGGAGGTGCAATTAACGAGAAGACACGAAAATCATAAATTTTTACACAAAGGCGTTCTAACTATATATATATATATATATATATATATATATATATATATATATATATATATATATATATATATATATATATATATATATATATATATATATATATATATATATATATATATATATATATATATATATATATATATATATATATATATATATATATATATATATATATATATATATATATATATATATATATATATATATATATATATATATATATATATATATATATATATATATATATATATATATATATATTATATAATATATATATATAATATATATATTAAAAAAAAAAAAAAAAAAAAAAAAAATAAATATATATATATATATATATATATATATATATATATATATATATATATATATATATATATATATATATATATATATATATATATATATATATATATATATATATATATATATATATATATATATATATATATATATATATATATATATATATATATATATATATATATATATATATATATATATATATATATATATATATATATATATATATATATATATATATATATATATATATATATATATATATATATATTATATCTTATATATATATATAATATAATATTATTATTCTACAATAATTATTAAATGAGTAGATTACTTAAGAGTCGTTAGTTGGTTCTTTTAAACTTCTGTTGTTTACGGGTTTTGCGAATTTATTATAGCATCTAAGTTTCGTCTATCTTTAGATAGGAAAAATCAATAATGATGTTTTTTTTCTAAAAATATATTATTACCAATCCGTGATTTTTTTTTTACAGAACGCCACCACTCACGGGCAGAGCCCTTTTCAAGGAGGGGGCACACACACATGCACAAAGCTCATTCAACACAAACACACACCTAACGCACAGCCCTCAGGTGGGCGCAGACGGAAGCCTTGAAGAGTGGAAGATTAAATACAGGAGGAAAAATAGATGATGGTAAGAGTTCCACAGAATAGAGGTGGCTGGAAAGAAGGAGGTACCACAACGGGCTAGCCTGGGATTTCCTACGTCCACACAAAATGGTGCAAAGCAGGGCACCCCTTGTGCAACGAGGACGACGCAACGGTGGAGGAATGCGAGAGGCCAATTCCCTCGAGCACCTGCATTGTAGTACCTGTAGAAAAGAGATAGCGCGCCAACGTCACGTCGCAGAGACAGAGGGTCAAGTGAGTTTGAAAGTAGGGGACAGTTTATTAATCTCTTAGCTTTTGACTCAACCCTATCCAGAAGAGAGGAGGAGCCGGAGCCCCCCAAATGTGAGAACAGTACTCCATACAAGGACGAATAATAAGACCCTTATATTTGGAGTAACTGCTCAGAAGAAAAAAATTCTCGCAATCTGAACAGAACTCCCAACTTCTTAGAGGCCGCTTTAGCAACCATTGTAATATGTGGTTTCCAAGACAGTTTGTTGTTTATGTTTAGACCAAGAATGTTAATGTTATTTACAGGTGAGACGGGAGAGCCATCGAAGAGGATAGGAAAGTTAGGAGGTGTTTTTGAGAGGGAGATGTGAAGAAGTTGAGTTTTTAAAGAGTTGAATTTGATAAGGTTGCTATGACCCCACCGGGAAATCCCATCCAGATCGGCAAGAATGGAATCGGAAAGTTGAAGACGAGAAGCAAGTCTAGAAGCAAAAGAGGGAGCAGATTTGAAATGAGTAGAAGAATGCAGAGTTGAATCATCAGCATAAGAGTGAACAGAGTTAGAAGTGCAGTGGAGAAGATCGTTAATGAAAAGTAAGAATAAGGTTGGAGATAAAACAGAACCCTGAGGAACACCACAGTTGACAGAAAAGGAGGAAGAGGTCGCTCCATCTACAACTGCCGAAATGGAACGATCTGAGAGAAAACTAGACAATAGTAAGCAAAGAGAAGGAGGAAACCCAAAGGAGGGGAGCTTGGAGAGCAGTGACGCATGCCATACCCGGTCAAAAGCCTTGGATATGTCAAGCGCCACCACACAAGACTCCCAAAGTCCCTAAGGGCAGAAGACCATAGATCAGTAAGATAGGAAAGTATGTCACCAGTTGACCTCGAGCGTCGAAAGCCATACTGGTGATCAGAAAGAAGAGAATGAGACTCCAAATGATCCAGGAAATGAGAGTTGAGAAGAGTTTAAAAAATTTTAGATAGAACACAGATGAGAGCTATAGGTCGATAGTTAGAAGGGTCAGAGCGACTACCTTTTTTCGGGATCGGTTGAACAAACGCACGCTTCCAGCATTGAGGAAAAGTATTAGTATTAAGGCATAAAGAGTAGAGCTGAACGAGGACAGGCGCTAACTCGGAAGCACACTCCCTCAGAACACGAGGGGGAATGCCATCCGGGCCACTGGCCTTCCTGACGTTCATAGATTTCAGGATCCCATGCACCTGATCATGAGTAATTACAGGTAGAGACATGGGACACCTGAGAGGAGAAGGAGTAGGAGGAGGGATGTCAGAATCGAGCAGGGTGGAATTAGATGAAAAAAGGAGGCCGAAGAGATTAGCCTTTTCAGAAGGAGTATTAGTAACAGAACCATCAGAGCGAATAAGAGGAGGAAAGGCAGATTTACAGAAGTTGTTAGAGATATTTTTGACAAGAGGCCAGAAATTTTTATCAGTAGGAGAGCCATGGAGGTCAGCGCACTTCCTTTTTATGAAAGTACGCTTAGTCCGTCGAAGAACATCCCTGCAACGATTCCGAGCTGAATGAAATTAGCAAGAGTGATAGGAGAAGGAGAGTTTTTCCATTCACGATAAGCATTGTCTCTCTCCCGAAGGCAAGAGAACAATTGCCATCGAACCATGGATTTTGAGGAGAAAAATATTTAGTTGAAGATGGAATGAATCTGCCCATCCCGTCAAGGATTATTGGCCCCTACCTTTTCAGCAGAGACAGAAGCGTCCCCCGAGACAAAGCAAGATTCACTCCAATGATAGTTAGCAAAGAAGCGGCGCATTGCCCCCAATTAGCCCGATTAAAGTGCCAGAAAGTACGTTTAGGGCATGGTGGAGCTGTTGGAGAGAAAGCATTATACTAAGAGCTATAAGATTATGGTCAGAGTTACCAATAGGAGGGAAAATGGTGTATTTATACTAGAAGGAGTAGTGATGAAGCATAAATCAAGAGTTTTAAGAATTGGTTAGGACGATCTGGATGTGTGTGGGTTCCCTAATCAACTGCTCCAAATCGTTAAGAATGCTGAATGATTTGGCCTCCCTTCCACCTGTATCAGTATGAGAGGAACCCAACCACTCAGTGTGGTGTACGTTGAAATCCCCTAAATAGAGGACCTCAGCATTTGGATGAGAAGAAGTGACAGTCTCGTGAGTAGTAGTAAGATATTGAAAAAAAAACTGGAAAATCTGTTCCATTAGGGGAGCAGTAGCAGAAACACAAGATAATTGTAGTAGTAGGAAGACAGATTTTAAGCCATAAAAACATCGAAATTAGGAGATTCTAGATTTACGAGACGTGTCACAGGAGTGTTTTGTTAATATAGGCACAGACTCCACCATTTTGACGGAAATTATGAAAAAAGTTGTAGTTAGAGACATTAAGATTGCTAGAGAAAGAATCCCTATCCAACTGGGTCTCAGACAGGAGCAAAAGGTTAGGGCGAGAGGTAGTGAGACAGTGTTCAACAGACGCGAGATTAGATCGAAGGCCACGGACATTGGCAAAGTCAATAGAAAGCCCCCGCCTGCACCTACCCACTCGTCCATTCGATCTTGTCATTTAAAGGTTCACAACACTCGCCCACACACACATACACACGCACGCAAAAACACACCCTCACACACACGCAAACGCACGAAATTCATATACTCGTAAAAAACCAAACCAAGGTAAAACGGGACCAAAACAGAATAAAAGAATGTACATCAATACATTAAACAATTAAAAATAAAAGTAAAAAAAAAAAAAAAAAAAAAAAAAAAATGAATGAATCTTAATATAATTAACTTTGAGAAGTCGCAATCAAAGGGCTCTTATTTCTAAATATATGTCGCTCCTCTTAAAACTATATGGCGAAGCTGCTTTTCTCTATTATTTTCCGATATTCGTCATATATATATATATATATATATATATATATATATATATATATAGTATATATATATATATATATATATATATATATATATATATATATATATAATCCGTAGAAGAGTGCTTAGAACCCCTACTTGGACCAAAAGGCTTTCTGCTGGGGTGGTCCTGGATTACAGGAGCAACCAACCAAAATCAAGCAACCAAACATGGAGAGAACTTCTGTTGCGACGAAATTAGTAATAATAATAAGACAAAAAATTCACTCACATCATTCGAACTCACATACATACACACACACACCACACACACACACACCAATATATATATATATATATATATATATATATATATATATATATATATATATAATATATATATATATTATATATATATATATATATATATATATATATATATATATATATATATATATATATTATATAATATATATATAATATATATATATATATATATATATATATATATATTATATATATATATATATATATATATATATATATATATATATATAAATATATATGTCGAGACACAAGTACTTTCAACTGATTAGCTACTATGAGACGAATTATCAGAAGAGTAGTGTTCATTGTAATGACATTAGTATATGAAGAATGTAATAGTTTGGTTCTAATGAGAGATTGGAGAGTCTGTGAGAGTGGAAGAATTGATAAGATAAATAGACCAAAATTTTTCCCCTTTTATCAAATGTTGTACTTGTAAAACTACTCCAAATATGTAATTTATTCTTCATACAAAATGCGAAAGTCATTCCTATATATAAAAATAAGCATCTAGGATGGTATTAAGAACTTCCAAGACTGTTCAAAACACTCAACCTTTTAGTATTTGTTTAATGAGACAAAAAATTTGAACTTTTCAAAAAACATTTGGAGGAAAGGAAACGACAAGAATATGAAAGAAAAAAAAAAGTTTTATGTTTTCGCAGATTTAGTTGTGTGGAAGAATAAGTCAGGTTCATAAATGAATTGGGTCTTTGGGTCATTGAAAATAAACATGTTTACATCCACCCTAATTAGAGTTACAAGAAAGATTAGAGGTCAGAGGCTCCAAGGTTAGAAATTAAAGCAGTAGGACGATAGAGGGCTCAATGCTGTCCTCTTTTAGCAAAGGATAAATTCTTATTCACACTTAGCAGGATGAGAAGGAACGAAGCAAATTACTACGTGAAAATACACGCTCAAGCTCGGAAACACAAAATATGAGAGTCATATAAGGGAAATTTATAGACAGGATTATGCTTCATATAATATTAAGCTCAATTGAGCAAAAATAAATCTTAGGAAGAAATTGAAATGTTGACACAAAAGAGTTTGAAGTGGACAGAGATGGAGGAATTGTCTGAAGTGGGATTGAAGACAAGCTTTTGAGTGAAAAGTTTCATTTAGCAGGTGAGACATCTGTAGAGCTGTTGGATTAAACAAAAGAAGTGAATTTATGAGACCCAAAGTTAGAGTTTACTTTTTTAATCATAAAATGGCAGAAAGAGCGAGAAAAAAGAACAATAAGAAATATTATTGTATTTTCAAAGATGAAAAGAGTTTTCTGTGTAACTGAAATATATATTATATGACTATTGGATGAAAAACGAGTAACATGACTCCTGAAAGCATCGTAGAAGTTAGCACGAAACAAAATAAGTTAAACTAAGGCTTTAAGGTAAATGAACGTCCCCTTGCCAGAGACATTCTCCTCGATTATACACTCTTTGCAATCCAAAAGACCTACCTCTAAAGAAATAATTGTTGCAACAGAAGTCAAAGAAATGCAACTGCAAACTGCAAGCTTGAGCAGTGTTCAATACCAAGCGTTAAAAGCATCTTATTGTCGAAGACATAAAAAGATAGAACTAAATATAAAAATTAACAAGTAATCGGAGCAATCCAGAGGTGGAAAAGTTTAATAATATAAATTGAAAGGTTGGAAATCAAATAATGTTCTTGTATATTGAGATCATCTCCAAGACGGTCAGTAAGAAACTAAATTAACACTCTCGGTAATTTTGAATAAAGAAGTGGTAAACGAATTTACCTGCAGGGTGTTGAGAAGTGGAGGAATTTCATTGACGGTCATGAAAATCGAATTCATAAAGAATAATGATTTCGGAGAAAGGAGAAGGAAGAGTCTGTTTTCTTTTGTAGTTTATATATGGATGATTTTGGATATTCAGTAGAGTTAAGAGATAAATGAATAACTAAAGATGAATTTAATCGTAGATTGGCAAGAGAGGCTAAGACATAAATTGGGAAATTCATAAGATTCCAAATTAGTTATGTTCAGTAATCATATGTTGCTGAAAACTGAAGATTTATGCAATAAATGCAATTTGAGAACTGTGTAATGTCTACTGTGCAAGCTTTCATAGCCTGAGTTTCAGTTATGAACACATTTTAGAGGTTGAAAGGTGATGTTTAACAAGTCGGAAATTAGTTTAAAGACCGAAATGTTGCAGCAAATGGTGAAAAGAGAACAATGTTCAGCAGAAAAAGTCAATAATTTCCTGTGTACCAATCCCAGCAACAGAGTTTGTCAATTCCAAGCAAATGATGAGATAGTGCACGAGGATCAATCTAAGAATACAACCCTATCTCATATCTCCAGGGCGATGTAATTTTCAGGAAAAAAAGAAAGAGAGGTTGTAGGTTCAAAAGATGTAAATTTGTGAGGAGAATGGAATGAGAGAGAAAGAGGAGAGTGCCTACTGAATAGGACTAAGATATTTCATTTTCTGGATGAAATCATTTGGATATATTTTCAATGCCACTGATATATATATATATATATATATATATATATATATATATATATATATATATATATATATATATATATATATATATATATATATATATATATATATATATATATATATATATATATATATATATATATATATATATATATATATATATATATATATATTGTACGCTATTAGAGAAAATAAAGTTAATCTATAGTTGGTACTCACAATGTTTCGTAGATGTGGGTATTCAAGTTGTATCGTCCGTTTTTCCTCTTGACACGGACGATGCTGTTGAATGAAGTCGCTCTCCGACAAACGATCAAAAACAAAACTCAAGTGCGTAGTCAGGACTATTGGGATCACAAAAGAGCGGATGGCAGCATATGTACAATATCAAACCGTTTTTCAAAGTTGAAGGTGAATAAAATTCGGTAATAAAATTGTAGAATATTTATTCTTAGACAATGGGATTTATGAACGAAAGAATTCTTTTTCAAAAGCAAGGATATAGAACGTATAAGAAGGTCTCGAGAAAAACGAAGGAACGGTTGAATAGGGTTTTTGTGGTTATTGAAAACTGACGAGAATGTTGAATTCAGAAGAATATCGTTCAACAAATAAATCTCGTAATCAAGTATTTTAAATTGAGGAATATGGAAAACAATGTTGAAGTGTTGAAGGACGATGAGACGTTAATGAAGTAGATTATACAGTTCCCAATCCCGGGACTGTGGAAGAAAAATTCTTGTTTTTATTTTACGTTTCTATTAAATTGTTCATATTTTATTTTCTTTTACTTTTCAATATATAAAAATGAAATAAAAATGAAAATATCTTACCCAGGATTTTCCTGGTGATAGAAATTCTTTCTCAATTTGTTGATAATATAGTCTTAATTCGGTAAGTCGTAATCTAGTAATAGTTGTCTCTTTTAATAAATTTATTTAATAAAGTCTGTTTTTATTTTATTTTACAATAATTTCATCAAATCTACCTAGAATAAACAAATAAGAGAGTTAGTGTTTACAAGAAAAGAAAGAGGATACATGACCGTAAATTGTGTTTTGAAGAATCCTCCAGAGTGTTTTGTTCTGGATTGTAGTTGATGTTACTGAACCCTCTTTTCTTGTGATTATAGGCTTCCATGACAGCTTCCTGTGAAAAATATCATTAATAGTGACAGAACACCCGTTCCTACACCCCCTTACCAAAGTTGGTGTCGGTGACCGAGACTGACCAACTTTCCTTAAAGACAAGGAAGGCAAGCAGGAGTGCAAGAATGAAGCGTTGTCATAGAAGCACTCAATTATCCAGTAAAATGATGAAAAATTGTTCAATAACCAAGAAATAGGTCACCTCTCTGACCTACAAAGGAAGGAAAGAAACTTAATCCTGATGATCCGTATTGGTCACCTGTTCGAAAATACGATTAAGCTCCTTTAGAGCAGTCTCTTTGGACACGCCCCTTTCCTTTGCAAACTTCCAATATCTAGCTACCTGTAATGTACCGAAGGTGGTTAATTCTGACGATACAGTCGACGATGTAGAAGGTTGGGGAGGAGTAGTTGAAGGACTCTCAAGTACAATGTTTTTAGGTTGTCTCTTTCTACGTAGATGAAGCCTCCACAATCCTTTTACCCCCGGATTTTGAGGTAGTCGCAGTTGAGGTTGTTGGAATTGGTGATGAAAGAGTTTGAGTCGGACGACTCTTTTTTGAAGTGGAAGTGGAAGTTGGTGAAGGACAATCTGTATGTGAACGTTTCTTTTTATTTTTAGTAGATTTCACTCCGTCTCGTGTTAATGGTGACTCGGAGGCTGTGGTGGTTTGTTCGTCCAGGCACATGGAACCCACGAACGACCGTGAATAAAAAGTTCTAGATTTATTTTTAGTTCTCTTAGGTAGAGTAGATGGTACCGCCTCTGGTTGACTGGGACGAAATTCTAGTCGCCCTTGTATACCCGAAGGTCCAGGGACTGACTCTACCTCCTCAACAATCACTGAGGTTGTAGTAGTGGTTGTTGGGATGGGATTTGTAGTTGGTCTGGGATCTTGAGTCCGTGGTGGAAAATTAGTGTGACTCAAGATTGCGAACATTTTCTCAAAGGCTGCTTCTGTATAATGTAAACCATCATAACATAAGTCTTTGGCATCCAATCGGTCTGATCCTCCCATCCAAAATTTATGATGAGGGTTAGGTTGATTCCTTTCATTATAATAGCGGTCAAATACTGTCTTCATAGAAAAGACCCGCTTTTGAAACCAAATCAGGTTGGTACTTTGTAGATCGACAGTCTGCCCGAACATCTCACGAGCTTTAAGATTAAGAAATGCTCGTTGAAATTGGGGATGTTCTTCGAGGGAGGGCACTAGGTCATTCCGACCTTGACGTTTAAGAAAGGCCTCATTAAAGGAAGAAATATCTTTCATGGAGGGAATGACTAGATAAACCTTCACGGCAGGGTTATGTCGAATAGCTATTCTAGTGATAGCGTCCATTTGGACGGGAACGAACGATAAATTACATGTCGGATTCCATGTGATTACCTGGATGGATTTGTCCTCACTAGTCAGAGGGATCTTTTTCCAAATGGAACACGTTAGACCAAATATAAATATCTGATCCACCGGTCCATTTGTGCGAAGATAGTGAGCCAATTTCTGACCCAGTATCATTAAGTTTGCCCCAGGAAAACAGGAAACAAACAATCTGATATTGTACATCCGCTGCATTCGCTCTCTCATACCTCCCAATACCCCCAACTCAGAGGTACCGAGAAACAAAACCTTCATCGTTCCAACCATGCTAGAAAAGAAAAATAAATATGTATAGTTAAACATAAAAACA
>SEYY01004687.1:7500-15000 GCA_009176605.1 Armadillidium nasatum
AAAACATGATAAATGACAAGATATTAAATGAAATAAAAACCTGAAGAAGGGAAAACACGAAGGAGGGAAAACACGAAGGGGGGAAACAAAGAAATATAAAGAAATTGAAAAGTATAAAAGGAAAGAAAAAGAAAATATAAAAAGTAAAGTGTTATGACAAAATAGAAGGGAAATGGTTTATATATATATATATATATATATATATATATATATATATATATATATATATATATATATATATATATATATATATATATATATATAGGGATGGAGCGATACCAAAATTTTATACCGATACCGATACCGATACCGATACCTATATAATATACCAGATACCTATATATACCGGTATCGGTATCGGAAAATATGCCGATACTGATACCGATACCGATACTTTACTCTTATCCAAAAAATATATACGATACCGATACTGATATATCGATACCGATACCGATACTGGTATCGGAAAATATGCCGATACTTGCCGATACCGATACCGATACCGATACTTCACTCCATCCCTATATATATATATATATATATATATATATATATATATATATATATATATATATATATATATATATATATATATATATATATATATATATATATATATATATATATATATATATATATATATATATATATATATATATATATAGATAATATATATATATAAATAAAATTTAAAGAAAAAAAAAAAAATCATTAAATAGAAAAATATGAAAAATAATAAAATTTTAAATAGAGAAAAAGAAACGCAAACGTAATGACCTTATCGAACTAAACCCTCCCCCATATACCTCCCTTCCCCCAAATACCTCCATTCCCCCATATACTTCCCTATCCCCATATACCTCCCTTCCCGATATTCCTCCCTATTCGATATTCCTCCCATCCCTATTTACCTCTCTATCCCATATACTTCCTCCATAAATAAGGTAATATTTAAAAATATTAATCAACCCTTTTCATTATTATTATTATAATTATTATTATTATTATTATTATTATTATTATTATTATTATTATTATTATTATTATTATTATTATTATTATTATTTATTGCTTAAGATAATCTGTGATAATTCTGTGAGATAATTTTGACATATCTGTAAGGTTCTTATGTACCCCATAATTACGACTAACATATGTGTGTATGTTCTTGAAAGTTTAAAGTGCATGTATGTGTACTTTTGTTACTTAATTAACACATGTACGTTTTTATGTACCCCATAATGTCGTCTGACACACGCGTGTATGTTCATTGAAAGTTTAAAGTGCTGTATGTTCACTTTGTTAATTAACACATGTACGTTTTTATGTACCCCATAATATCGTCTGACACACGCGTGTATGTTCATTAAAGTTTAAAGTGCATGTGTACTTTGTTACTTAATTAACACATGTACGATATTATGTACCTCCTAATATCCGCGTCACACATGCATAACTCCGAAGCCATTCTTCAAATGAGTCTTTCGAGTCGTCAATTTAAAAACTATTAACGGGGATATATAAGCGTTAATAACTTGAAATTAGGTTCTTCATTCTTGAAAATTAAGATCTTCAAGTGTGAGTTCTTGATATTCAATGTCTTGATTTCCTGCTTCGAAGAAAAGGGGCTCTCTCGTAAAAGCATTTAAAGGTTTCCTTCAGGAGAAACTAATCCGAAGCATGTAACTAGACAAGCGGTTGAATTTGTTAATTTGAAATGAAATGCTTTGGGGGTTGGGGTGGGGGAGGTAGATGGAGGAGGAGGGAGAAGGAGAGTTTACATGTTTGGCTTTGAGAGGGGGGGGAGGTTGGGAGAGGAGGAGGGATAGGGAAGTGGCGTGCTATCATGTTTGGCTTAGGGGTTTACAGGGGGAGAGAATAATAGCGTAGTGTTCGGTGTGGAGGAGGGGTTACTCTAGGGATTTTTGGTGTGTAAGTGTGGTCTGATGGGAGGGATTGAAGTGTTAAAATAGAGAAGTATTGTAATGATATTAGGGATTTGTGAGAGAGAACAATGATATAATGTTCGGGGAGTTGCTCCTGGGATTATTTTTGGGGTGTATGTGTGATGAGAGAGTGGAGGAGCAGTTTAGGACTGAAAATGGAAGAGTTTTATAGTGTTTGGACAGTATTTTATGAGATTTTGGTTATTGTGATTATGTTGGTGGTGGTTGATGATTGTGGTTGTTGTAGTAGTTTTAGATGTCGGTTGTGGTGAGGGTGAAGATTTAGGTTTCTGGGGCTGAGAAATGGGAAACATTTTTAAGCTTACGATATATATATATATATATATATATATATATATATATTATATATATATATATATATATATATATATATATATATATATATATATATATATATATATATATATAAAGGGGACGGGTTCTAAAACCGTGAAAAAGGGGGAGGTATACAGGCTGAGGGACGATGGGGAGGTGGGGGACTGTTAAAAGCAATTTAATTAAGTAAATAAATAGTTTTAATGG
The DNA here is from genome assembly GCA_009176605.1 of Armadillidium nasatum. Taxonomy (NCBI): domain Eukaryota; kingdom Metazoa; phylum Arthropoda; class Malacostraca; order Isopoda; family Armadillidiidae; genus Armadillidium; species Armadillidium nasatum. Next base: position 9,990 of record SEYY01004687.1, read on the forward strand.
ATTATGACGAATTAATTTAAAAATTTTTTTTTTAATTATTAAAATTTTTGAAAATTTTAAAAAAAAAAAAAAAAAAAAAAAAAAATTAAAATTAAATTATTATTATTATTATTATTATTATTATTATTATTATTATTATTATTATTATTATTATTATTATTATTAATTATTATTATTATTATTATTATTATTATTATTATTATTATTATTTATTATTATTATTATTATTATTATTATTATTATTATTATTATTATTATTATTATTATTATTATTATTATTATTATTATTATTATTATTATTATTATTATTATTATTATTATTATTATTATTATTATTATTATTATTATTATTATTATTATTATTATTATTATTCATTCATTCCTTAGTTCTTGTTGAGCTCTTCTCTAAACTTACCTTCTTGAGCACTACAGTAAACCATCTTCTATTCCTTCTTCTTCTTCTTATTCTCAGTATTCACTCATCTGCTGATTTAAGTGTGTTCGTATGTTCATATCTTGTGGAAAGAAGCATGGTGTTATGGAACCCAGCCGAATGCGCTGTCGGGGTTTGTGGGTAATTGTACGGACTACTATATATATATATATATATATATATATATATATATATATATATATATATATATATATATATATATATATATATAATATATATATATATATATATATATATATATATATATATATATATATATATATGTGTGTGTGTGTATGTTGGGAAGAAGGGAGAGTGCCTCAGAAATGGCAGGTTGCTTGTATAGTGCCTATATACAAAGGAAAAGGGGATAAGAAGATGTGTAAAAATTTTAGTGGAATAGGTTTATTGAGTGAGGTAAGAAAGATTTATTGGAGGAAATTAGTGACAAGAGTGAATCAATTGACAAGAGAGGGGATGGGAGAGGGAGAAGGGAGTTTAGAGAAGGTAGAATATGTGTGAACCAGGTGTTTACGCTGAGAATGATCGTGAGAAATTGCGTGAAAAAGATAAGGTGGGGTATGCATGCTTTATAGATTTGGAGAAAGCGTGTGATAGGGTATGTTGGAGGAAGTTTGAGGTGTTGAGTGAGAGATGGGAGTTGGGAGGAAGTTTATTGAAAGGGATCAAAGCCTTTTATAAAAACTGTAGAGCGAGGATGAGGGTGAGGTTGAAGAAAGAGCTTTCTGATTGGTTTACCGTAGGAGTGGGGTTGAGACAGGGATGTGTAATGTCCCCATGGTTGTTTAACCTGTTGATGGATGGTGTGGAGAGAGAGAAGGGAAGGATATTAGGCTAAGTGGGAAGGGTGAATGGGAGGTAAATGTGCTACTGTTTGAGGATGATGCGGTGTTTGTTGCGGATTTTGGGGAAAAGTTAAGAATGTTGGTGAGAGAATTTGTGGGGAAATGCTCAATCAAAGGATTGTGAATAAATCCAACAAAAAGAAAAGTAATGAGGATTAGGGCTGAGGAGGTGGTTGTGGAGGTGGTTGTCAGAGGGGTGGAATAGGGGAGGTGTAGAGGTGGGGGGAAGAGATTGGAGGAGGTAGAAGAATTCAAATATTTGGGAATGTTGGTGGATGGAAAATGGAGGATAGAGAAAAGGAAATAAAAAAAGGGAAATAAAGAATAGAGTGGTGGAAGGAATGAAAGTGATGGAGGGATTAAGGGAAATGTGGAAGAAAGGGAAAACGTCAAAGGAAATTAAGGTACGAATGTTTGAGTGCATGTGATTGCCATCTATAATGTATGCTTGTGAAACATGGATGATGAATGCTTAGGTGAGGAAAAGATTGAATGTATTTGAGGTGAAGGGACTGACAGCGATATATGGTTTGAGAAGGGTAGATAGGGTAAGAAATGCTAGAATTAGGGAGATATGTGGATGGAAGAGGGGAATGGTTGATAGAGTAGAGGAGGGTGTACTAAGTTGGTTTGGGCATATGTGTAGAATGGATGAAGACAGGATAGTGTGCAAAATTCTTAAATCCGAGATTGAGGGGGAGGGGGTAGAGGGAGAGGAAGACCAAAGTGGAGATAGATGGATGGAGTGAGAGAGATTTTGGGTAGAAGGGGTTTGAGTTTGGAAGAGGGCATTTGAGTTGCGGAGGACAAAGGGAGATGGAGGGCTGTGGTGAGGAGAGAGGGTGAAATTTGAGGTTCGTATGTAAGTGTGTGAAAGAATTATGGCGGGCACCACCCCACGAAAAGGGGAAAGGTTGAAAGCGATAATATATATATTATATATATATATATATATATATATATATATATATATATATATATATATATATATATATATATATATATATATATATATATATATATATATATATATATATATATATATATATATATATATATATATATATATATATATACAGGATTTACCATCGTCATCAAACTTATAGTACTCATCCCGGAATTGTGCCAAATCTATTCTCTGTGATATTAAAAACTCCTCTCCGTTAAAAATGTAGAAATAATCCTTTTGACTCCTATACTTCACTCTCCTTCTGTCGCTTTGTTAAAAAAAAAAAAAATTGGTAAAAGTCGAGCAGAAGGATGTCAATTCCGATTTACATAAAAATCACAGAATATACTCTAAATACAGTGCAATTGAATCATGTAAAAGCAAATATGACAGATGTCTAACATGGAAAAGGTTATAAGGTCCCCAAAATATAGAGTAATTACATAGACGTTTTATGATACACCGCGACATTTTATTGCACTATATTGTCTATGGCCTTATATTAAATGAAATATGAAGACATACAAAAGCTATGAACATAATTTTATAAAGTAAATAACGCAAATGAGGTAAAATTTTATATATAATACTCTCTCCGTATATATATATATATATATATATATATATATATATATATATATATATATATATATTATATATATATATATATATATATATATATATATATATATATATATATATATATATATATATATATATATATATATAGGCATATATATATATATATATATACAATATATACAAATGTTCGTGTACCATATATATATATATATATATATATATATATATATATATATATATATATATATATATATATATATATATATATATATATATATATATATATATATATATATATATATATATATATATATATATATATATATATATATATATATATATTATATATATATATATAATAATCGATTCACATTGGTTTTCCTCAAGGATCTGTCCTATCCCTAATACTTTTTCTGCTTCTAATGAATGACCTTTCCCTGTTACTTCATCTACTATCCACTCCTATGCCGATGACTCCACCCTTTATTACTCTTTTCAGTTTGAAAGGCACCCCTCCCAGCAGCAGTTAATAGACTCAAGAAGGGTGGCCTTTGAGCAACTAACCTTTGATCTTTCTCATATTTCAAATTGAGGCAGAGAAAACATGGTCTTTTCAAAGCCATCAAAACTCAATTTCTCCATCCCCACTCTACACTCTCTTCCACACAACTATGATATCTTCTTCAAAAACATGCAACTAAATCTTTCATCTCTCCTTAATATTCTTGGCGTATCCTTTTCTTGTGATCTTTCTTGGAAAGATCACATTTTTTCTCTTTCTAAACAAGCTTCTAAGAGGCTAGGTGTTCTAAGGCGCCTTCAGAATTTCTTCACTCCACCTCAGTTGCTTGCTCTTTACAGGGGTGCTGTTTGCCCTTGAATAGAGTACGCCTCGTTCATCTGAGGTGGTTACACTCATACAGCTCTTCTTGAAAAAGTGGAGTCTAGGGCTTTTCGTCATATCAACTCTCCTGCTCTTGCTAATTCTCTCCAGTCTCTTTCTGCCCGTCGAATTGTTGCATCAGTCTCTCTAAACTATCTTTATTACAATGCTCACTGCTCTTCTGAATTCTCTCGTCGCATACCTCCTCCACTGATAAAAGCTCGTACAACACGTCTTTCTACACAAGTCTCATCCTTTCTCTGTCCAGTTCTCTGACCCCAGACTTAATCGCTATGTTCAATCTTACATGTACTCTACTGGTAAAGTCTGGAACACACTTCCTTTATCTATTTTCCCAACTTCTTATGACTTACAAACCTTCAAATGCCGTATTTCAGGACATGCCGGCCTTTAATTTGACCAGGTTTCCGATTTTTTCCCTTCCCAAACTCTGGTGGAAATTTTAGGCCTCTGGCCTTTCCCCACCAGAGGTGATATATATATATATATATATATATATATATATATATATATATATATATATATATATATATATATATATATATATATATATATATATATATATATATATATATATATATATATATATATATATATATATATATATTATAACTTTTTACTTATCAAAATTAAGTTCGTTTTCCTTATATGGCATAATTAGGTTAGGTTAGGTTATGTTACCTTAAATGGTGACCTTTTGCCCTTTCTTTAGGTCAGTGGTTCTCAACCTTTTATTCCTTGTGGACCCTCTGGGCCCTAACTTTAAGTATGTGGATCCCCTTAGTCTTAGCTTTACGTACATGGACCCCCTGGGTCCTAACTTTATGTATGTGGACCCCATATACCATATGTAATGTTCCAAAATAAAATAAGTATTTTTTTCCTAGAGGATTACCCCCTCGAAGCTTCAGTGGTTCCCCTGGGGGGTCTATATAGACCCCGGCTTGGAAACGCTTCTCTATAGAGTCTAGAGTCTTATATTGCGGTATAATGACTATAGAGACTGGTTAAAAATTTGCTGCAGAATAGTTATATTTAATATCTTGAGCCTCTATTACGTTTTTTCTCAATCGAAATAAGTAATTTTCATCTTTTTTGTTCTTTATTGTATTGTATTTTTATAACATTGAAATATTAACTCTAATTTTGCTTCTAACTTTTTCCCTTCCGATGAAACCAATGCTCTCCAAATTTCTAACTTTCTAGCTTGCATCTCTGCCACTAATTCTGCTCTAGAAGGTTCATGAGGTATTATTCCTTCTCTTCCACCTCCTCCA
>SEYY01004687.1:20000-30000 GCA_009176605.1 Armadillidium nasatum
TCTCCTAGATGCTTTTTCGGAATTTTTCTTGGAAGATCACATTATTTCTCTTTGTAAATAAGTTTCCAAGAGGTTGAGTGTTCTGATGCTACTTGAAATTTTTTTTCACTTCACCCCAGTTGCTTGCTCTTTATATAGGTGTTCGATTCTGATGTAGTTCGACTCACACATCTTGGGTAGTTCCAACCAAACACTTTTACAAGAAAAGGGAGAGTCTAAGCTTTTTCATCTTTTAAATTATTTCGCTCTTACTACCTCTCTGCAATCTCTTTCGACCCAATCAAACGGTTGTGTTACTTTCTCGATACTATCACTATTACAACGGACACTGCTCCTTCTGAACTCTCCCGTCGCATAACTCCTCCATTGAGAAAGGCTCGAGCTACTCGCCTTTCTACACAGTCTCATCCATTCTATGTCCAACTCTCTGACGCCAAGACTCAACCGCTATGCTCAATCTTACATCTACTCTACTGGTATCGCCTGAAAAACACCCTTTTCCTATTTCAAAACTTTCTTTGACTTACACACCTTCAAACGTAATATATCGGTACATTTCGGCCTTTAATCGACCATGTTTAAGATATATATATATATTATATATATATATAATATATATATATATATATATATATATATATATATATATATATATATTATATATATATATATATATATATATATATATATATATATATATATATATGATTTGACTGTCGTTCGAACAAGTCGCAATGAAATTAGCCGCATGAAAGAGTAAAAAACAAGAAATTATTGGAAAGGCAAGAGAAATAAAAATCAGGAGAGTTCGTTGCCATCAGGATTGAAAGTAGAATAAAAAATTTTGCTTAAGAGGAGTTTGTAAAGAAGAGATCTTAAGTCAGTGAAAAAATTTAGAAATATATTTAAAAAAAAAAAAAATTCGCATTTTAAAAAAAAATATATGGTTTTTAAAACGACAAAATATTAAATATTATTAACTTTAAAGAAGTTGGTGTGAAGTTTAAAAGTAGTCGAAGTCTATTCCTTTTATTATCTAAAATTAAACTATTCAAATCAACACTGCAAGATTTAGGCCTACACGACTTAAAATCTATTCATAAGAGGTTGGGTTTTATTGCGGGCATCCAGATCTAACGGTTACAAATTTTTTCCCACAGAATTTCTGTCATAGGAAACAATGGGAAGTTGTAGCGACAGGCCCAGCAAGCCAGCTACGTAAAATTGAAGCTGCTCAAGTAACCAAGGCTGATCTTCGCACAGGATCTAATAAGATTCTGGAGGAGTAGAACCTGACAGGTATCAGCCTACCAGGTTGGACGGTGATGATGATGATGATGATGATGATGATATATATATATATATTATTATATATATATATATATATATATATATATATATATATATATATATATATATATATATATATATATATATATATATATATATATATATATATATATTATATATGTGCGTGTGTGTAAATGTAAGTGTTTGTGTTAGGTAGAGAAAGAAGTTGTCCAATAATAATTAATATGGTTTTGTATATAAACAATGTTTCTTTTAATTAATTGTTCCTCTTCCTCCTTCTCACAAACGACATCTCTTCACCAAAGACTCTTCAACAACGTCATTTCTCTTTGGTCCTCTTCCTATCAAATTGCTTTGCCTTGTTATCTATATCTAATTAATATTATTCCGTTCATTTGTAAGCATATTGGCCGAACCTATTTTAAGTTGCTTCACAAAATATATATATATATATATATATATATATATATATATATATATATATATATATATATATATATATATATATATATATATATATATATATATATATATATTTCTTTAAATAAAAGTCAATGAATTATATATTTTCAATTTAATATATTTTCAATTTAAATGCCGAAAAAATAAATAATAATAAAATATTTAATAATATATTTTTTAATTAAATTTTATTAATAATATTATATGAATTTATTAATAATAATAAGTTCATATGCGTAGCCCTACGGGATACGCATACGTGCTTGTTATTATTATTATTATTATTATTTATTATTATTATTATTATTATTATTATTATTATTATTATTATTTTATTATTATTATCATCTAGCTTTGTCTTGTTGTTGTTCTTTACTTCTTTATTTTTTTTTATCAGTTTACCTTAAATTATATTTTTTTATTTATAATAATATAATAATATAATAATAATAATAATAATAATAATAATAATAATAATAATAATAATAATTGAAATATTGGCATTTGTAATTGAATGAAAATTTTGAGAAACAAATGAATTAAGTTTCTATGTTTGAAGAACTTTTTTTTTTTTTATATATTCTTAATTGGACTCAATGTAGGGGGATCGGGGATAGGGGTATTGGGGGTAAGGGTATTGGGGATAGGGGGATCAGAACCCCATGTTCGAAATTTTTATGAACTTTGCATATGGGATAATTTATCTATTTATAAGTTCACTTGATACTTATATGTAGATTAAAAAATTTTTTATAAGTTATTAAAATTTTTTTACACTTCCTTTCATTCTGTTTTAATGAAGCAATAATTTTTAAGTACATTTGCACCCTTAGGAGTAGGAGGCAAAGGAAGTATATCACTAGGATCAGAATGTAGGAGGTGGAGAAATAGGAATATTAGAATCGAGGTTTAGGAAGTAGAAGAGGAGTAACATTTGAATTGCTTAACATAGTGTGTATGTTCCATAGTTAAGATTCTGTAAAGAATATTAAAGATTTTCCAAGGGAATCGGCCCATTCAGCGTGTCCCACTTTATATTACTACAATATTTTTCTGTTCGCTGCAGCGAAAAATCAAGACATAAATTTCTATCTTCAATTTTCGCTGCCGAAATCTTGAAATCGTCACTTGATGCAAACAAACCTGGAGGAATTAGGTCAAGGCCTTCTTTTAGAATAAAAAACTCTTTGTAAATATTATTACACAGATAAATTTGTTTGTAAATTATTTTGGGTAATTATTTTTAGCCTTTTTGGACCATTAATTTGTTCTAAATGGATCAAAATCAATTATTTTAAATTATTCAAAATTTCGTTGCTGTTCCAACGTTTTTAATCATGGCTGACACCAAAATCTTTTTAAAATCTTCGTTTGACTCATACTTTATCTTAAATTCTTACGTATGGCCTTAATGAAATTAATTAAATTAAGTGTTTAAGTTTATTAAATGACTGATTAAATTATAACTTAAAATATATTTACGTTTGTTTATATACATCAGCTGATAATTGCTAAAGCGAAGTGTCCCACTAATATTCAAGATTCTTCAAGATATTTTCGCTGTAGCTGTCTTAATCGTGACGTCACTCTTGATTTCATGGAACACACCATTAAAATGTTAGACAAAAGTTTGAGTAAAGAATTTAGTTTTAGGAAAAATTCTTTTTTTTATAACTTTGATTTGTATGACCTTAATGGAAAAGATAAATAAGGTACGAAGTTGAATAAAATATTTTGCTAGAAATTGATGGAAGAAGAGGAACGCAAAATATTTTTCTTTACTTTTTTAAAAAAAAATAATTCGTAGAAAGTTTTTGATATTTTAGAATTTATAATACGCTTAGTATTGTTGGAATGAAATCTGATAAAAAAAAAGTCCATTTTTGTTATTATAATTATAATAACTTATTTTATTACAATTGATGACGTAATAATTTCTTTACAATTGATAACGTAATGATTACATTACAATTAATAACGTAATAATGATTGCATTACAATTGATGACGTAATAATGACTGAATTACAATTGATGACGTAATAATGATTAAATTACAATTGATAACTTAATAATGATATAAGGGATTGATGATGCAATGTTACGTAACGTCACTGACGTAATATTACGTAATGTTACTACTGGTTGTGTAATATTAAATGGTTGCATTACAACTGATGACGAAATAATCATTGCATTACAATTAATGACGAAATAATCATTGCATTGCAATTGATGACAACAATAATTACATAACAATTGATAACATAATAATGTTATAAGGGGTTGATGATGTAATGACAACGTATGTTACGTAACGTCACTGATGTAATACGTAATGTTACTACTAGTTGAATGTTTCGGAATATATTTTAGTAGTTTCAATTACAAAGTTTATGTAATTTACGGACCTTACGTAATGGATGAATTCAAATAAGAAATATAAGATTTAAAAGTCAGAGCATCACGACCTCTCATGGCGTGTGGACGTGTTTCACTCGCTCTCTGAACTCGTGATTGACATGAAAGGCAGTATTTTGTCTGCCTGGAGGGACGGCATTTCCCTCGTAGGTGAGGTTCGCTGTCAAAAAAAAAAAAAAAAAGAAAAAAGAAAAAAAAAAAAAAAATGCTGCTTAAGTTCCAGTGGAGTCAAAATACTTATGGTCAGCGTTCCTGACACCGAAATATATATATATATATATATATATATATATATATATATATATATATATATATATATATATATATATATATATATATATATATATATATATATATATATATATATATATATATAGTTCCATACAAAAGATTTAAATTTTGTTAATAAAAGATTTGAAACGTCTGAAAGAAAAAATCTGAATGTAATCTGCCATTATCTGTAAAGATCTCCAGAAAAATCTGTAGAGATAAGCCCAAAAAAATCTGTAGAAATCTGTAGAACTTGAGAAAAGTCTATTTACATAAATGAGTAACTGAGAAAAGATTTTTAAGTGGCACTGCTTGATGGCCTTCCCTGATGCCAATGACTTCATTAAAAGGCACTCTTAGTGCCTGGGAAACTCATAAGGAGTTTTTTTTCTTTCCTTTTATAAAAGTTGGTTAAATGTTTCTTCCTTTTTTTTTTTCTTCTAAAAAAAAAAAAAAAAAAAAAAAAGAAAAAAAAAAAAAAAAAAATCCTCTTCATAGTGCCACACTTGCAGACTTTTTTTTTTTTTTTTTCTTTCTTATTTAGTTTCTTTATGTTGTTATTTATTTTTGAGGAGTGAGGGAGTTGGGGGGAAATTCCTCTCATACTATTTATATTTTTTTTCTTTTCATTTTTATTTTATTTTCTTTAATTCTCAATTTTTTTTTATTTTTTTATTTTTTATTTCAGATATTTTTTTATTCTCCTATTTTTATATATATTTTTCTTCAATTTTCTTCTTATTTTTCACTTATTCTTAAAGTTTTTTATTTTTTTTATTAACTTTTCACTTTTTTTAATTTTAAATTTCTTTATTCTTCTATTCCTATTTTTATCTTATATTTTTTATTATATTTCATTTTTATATAAAATACTACCTTTTTCCTTTATTTTTAGCTTATTTATTCTGTTTTTAGTCTTTTTTTATTCTCCTATTTTTCACCTAATTTTAGCCTATTTTTCTCCTAATTTTAGCCTCTTTTAAGTTTTATGTCTCCAATTTTTAGTCTGTTTTTATCGTTATTTTAGCCTCTTTTAAGTCTCCTATTTTTACCCAGTTTAGCACCTTTTAACTTTTATTTTTGGCCTATTTTATTCCTCAATTTGGCTTCTTTTATTCTCCAATTTTCTATTATAATTGTCTTCTTTTGAAACCTCAAGTCGCATACCTCCTCCATTGATGAAAGTTCAAACAACGTGTCTTGCAATAGAACTTCACTTTTTTTATTCTCCACACTCTGATCCCTAAACTTGTATATGTATATATATATATATATATATATATATATATATATATATATATATATATATATATATATATATATATATATATATATATATATATATATATATATATATATATATATATATATATATATTTATTTCACTTTCCACCTTTCCCACTCTTGGGTGGTGGTGCCTCCATAATTCCTTCCCTCATTTCACATGTTGAGCCCCTCTCATATTGATACACGTGGGAAGAAGGCCAAATCATTCAGCATTCTCAACGAACTGGAGCAGTTGATTAGGGAACCCACAAACATTTCAGATCGACCTGACCAGTTCTTGAACACACTTGATTTATGCTTCAACTCTACTCCTTCTAGATATAAATACACCATTTTCCCTTCTATCGGGAACTCTTGTAGCTCTTAAGTATAATACTTTCTGTACAACAACTCCATTATGCCGTAAACGTACTTTATGGCACTTTAACCGTGCTAATTGGGGGGCATCGCGCCACTTCTTTGCTAATTACCCTTGGAATGAATCCTGTTTTGTCTCGGAGGATGCTTCTGTCTCTGACGAAAAGGTAGGGGCTGTGGTAGCCGGAAAGATGAGAAGGTTCATTCCATCTTCAACTAAAAATTTTTTTTTTCCTCAATACCCATGGTTGGATGGTACTTGTTCTCGTGCCAGTCATGAAAGAGACAGGGCTTATCGTGCATGGAAAAACTAATTCTCCTATCACTCTTGCTAATTTTCATTCAGGTCATAATTGTTGTAGGGATATTATTCGACGGACCAAGCGTGCTTTCACCAAAAGGAAGTGCGCTGACCTCCTTGGTTCTCCTACTGATAAAAACTTCTGTCCTCTAGCCAAAAACATCTCTAGTAACTTCTGTAAATCTGCCTTTCCTCCTCTTATTCGTTTTGACTGCTCTGTTACTAATACTCCTTCTAAAAAGGCAAATCTCTTCGGCCTCCTTTTTTTCTTCAATTCAACCCTCAACCCTCCTAGTCCTTCTCTCAGGTATCCCATGTCATTACTTGTGATTTCACATGATCAGGTCCAATGGGTCTTGAAAACTATGAACGTCAGGAAGGCAACCGGCCCGGATGTCATTCCTCCCCGTGTTCTGAGGGAGTGCGCGTCTGAGCTGGCACCTGTCCTCGTTCAACTCTACTCTCTTTGCTTAAATACAAATACCTTTCCTCAATGCTGGAAGTGCGCATATGTTCAGCCGATCCCGAAGAAGAGTATCAGCTCTGATCCCTCTAACTTGTATTTTATCAAATCTTTGAAACTCTCCTTAACTCTCATTTCGTGGATCATCAGTACAGCTTTCGACGTTCGAGGTGTACTTACTGATTTATGGTCTTCTGCCCTTACGGATTACGGGGAGTCTTGTGTGGTGGCGCTTGACATTTCCTCCTTTTCTATCAATTGTGGTGTTCCTCAGGGTTCTGTTCTATCTCAAACTATATTCTTACTTTTCATCAACTATCTTTTTAGCTCCACTTCTAACTCTTTTCGTTCTTATGCCGATTCCTCAACTAGCCATTATTTCACTCATTTCAAATCTGCTCCCTCTTTTGCTACTAGCTTCTGACTCTTTTCTTGCCGATCTGGACTGGATTTCTCGGTGGGGTCGCCTCACCCTTGTGAAATTCAACTCCTTATAAACTAAACTTCTTCACATCTCCCTCTCGAAAATACCTCCCAACTTTCCTATCCTCTTTGACGGCTCTCCCCCGTCTTATCTGTAAACATAAACATTAAACATTTTGGTTAAACATAACCAATAAACTTTCTTGGAAACTTATATCACAATGGTTGCTAAGGCAACTTCAAAGTAGCTGTGGATACTGTTGGGACTCCGACAATTTTTTCTTCCTTTCTTCCGAACAGTTGCTCCAATTATATAAGTGACTTATTCGCCCTTGTATGGTACTGTTCTCACATTTGAGGAGGGCGTGGGGTGGGGGCTGGCTCCGGTTCCACCCCTTTTTTGGATAGGGTTGAATCTAAGGCTAAAAGATTAATAAACTGTCCCCTACTTTTAAGCTCACTTGACCCTCTGCTTTGCGACGTGACGTTGGTGCACTATCTCTTTTCTATAGGTACTAAAATGGTAGTTTCTCGAGGGAACTGACTTCTAGCATTCCACCACCATTGCGTTTGCCCTCGTAGCACAAGGGGAGCCATGCTTTCGCATGAATTTTGTGTGAATGTGATAAACTCCAGGCTTGTCCACTGTAATGCCTCCTTCTTTCCAGCCACTTCTGTTCTGTGGAACTCTCTGCCATCATCTGTTTTTTCTCCTGTATTTAATCTTCCTCTCTTTAAGTCGTCCGTCTACGGCCACCTAAGAGATTTGTGTTAGTCTGTATGAGGTGGGCTTATCTTTTATTTCTGCCCTCTTCTTGAAAAGGGCTTGGCCCGTGAGAGGGGATAATCTGTAAAAAACAAACAAACAAACCATACACACCTCACCCTTCCCCCACACCCATAACCACAGGCCTCCATCTACCTCTGTCCTCCGCAACTCTCCTGCCCTCATCCAAACTCAAGCCCCTTCCACTCAAAATTTCCCTTACTCCATATATATATATATATATATATATATATATATATATATATATATATATATATATATATATATATATATATATATATATATATATATATATATATATATATATATATATATATATATATATATATATATATAAATTATCGTCGCTGTGAAATCAAACTGGCATATCTGCAAAAATTGAGTTTTTGAGTTTTTGGTGTCAAAAGATTCCTTTTTTTCCCCGTCTATTTTTATGTCGAACTGGCATATCGTATAGTTGAATAAAAATCCGTCAGATGGCGTTGGGCCGGTATGCATTTACATGTAAAAAGCCCATTTGCGTAAACTTTAAAGCGCTCAGGTGAAAAATATGAATTTTGCAGATATGCCGGTTTGATTTCACAGCGACGATATATATATATATATATATATATATATATATATATATATATATATATATATATATATATATATATATATATATATATATATATATATATATATATATATATATATATATATATATATATATATACGTGCGCTCATTCAACCCGTGCCGAAGAAGGGGGACCCCTCTCAACCCTCCAACTACCGTCCTATTTCTTTGACCTCCGTTCTCTCTAAAGTTTTCGAATCTATCCTTAACAGGAAGATTTGGAAGCATCTCAATTCTTCTAATCTTATCTCTGATCGCCAGTATGGCTTTCGTAAGAAACGCTCTACAGGTGATCTTCTTTCCCTTTTCTCTGAATCTTGGTCCTCCGCTATTCGGCATTTCGGTGAATCTTTTGCTGTCGCGCTGGACATATCGAAAGCCTTCGATAGAGTCTGGCACAAAGCTTTGATTTCTAACTTCCCTCTTTCGGTATCTATCCTTCTCTCTGTGATCTTCTCGCTAATTTCCTTTCCGGTCGTTCTATAGCAGCTGTTGTAGACAGCCACCGTTCATCCTTTAAATCTATTAACAGTGGTGTTCCTCAGGGTTCTGTACTATCACCAACACTTTTTCTACTCTTCATTAATGACCTTCTCTCTATCACCTCATCTCCTATCCACTCCTATGCTGATGACTCCACCCTTCATTATTCCTTCCATTTTGAAAAACGTCCCACCCAACAGCAGTTGATAGACTCGAGAAGGGTAGCCTTGGAACAACTAACCTCTGATCTTTCTCGTATTTCAAATTGGGGCAGAGAAAACATGGTTGTTTTCAATGCCTCAAAAACTCAGTTCCTCCATCTCTCCACTCGACACAATCTTCCACACAACTATGATATCTTCTTCGAAAACACACAACTCATGCCTTCATCTGTCCTTAATATTCTTGGTGTTTCTTTTTCTCGTGATCTTTCTTGGAAAGATCACATTACTTCTCTTTCTAAACAAGCTTCTAAGAGGTTGGGTGTTCTGAGGCGCCTTCAGAATTTCTTCACGCCACCCCAGTTGCTTGCTCTGTATAGGGGTGTTGTTCGTCCCTGTATGGAGTATGCTTCGCACATCTGGGGTGGTTCCACACATACAGCTCTCTTAGAGAAGGTGGAGTCAAGGGCATTTCGTCTCATCAACTCTCCTTGCTCTTACTAACTCTCTACAATCTCTTTCTGCCCGTCGAATTGTTGCGTCACTCTCTCTTTACTATCGCTATTACAACGGACACTGCTCTTCTGAACTCTCTCGTTGCATACCTCCTCCATTAAGAAGAGCTCGTGCGACACGCCTTTCTACACATTCTCATCCTTT
>SEYY01004687.1:32500-47500 GCA_009176605.1 Armadillidium nasatum
GTGGCAGGAAAGAAAGAGGCACCACAGCGGACAAGCCTGGAGTTGCCTATGTCCACGCAAAATTCATGCGCGGACATTGCACCCCTTGTGCTGCGAGGACGCCGTAAAGGTGGAGGTACACGGGTGGATAGTTCCCTCGAGCATTTGCCACTGTAGTACCTATAGAAAAGGGACAAGGCACCAACATCACGTCGCAAGATAAAGAATCAAGAGAATTAGAAAGAGCGGGACAGTTTATAAGTCTTTTAGCCTTTGACTCAACCCTATCCAAAAGAGGGTTGAAACCTGAGCCACCCCAGATATGAGAGCAGTACTCCATACAAGGGCGGATGAGACCCTTGTATAATTGGAGTAACTGCGAGGAAGGAAAAAAATTCTCGCAGTCTAAACAGAACTCCCAGCTTCTTTGAGGCCGCCCTAGCAACCATTGTGATATGAGGTTTCCAAGACATTTTTTTGTTTATGTGAAGGCCAAGGATGTTTATATTGTCAACAGGAGAGACGGGAGTAACCATCGAAAGAAATAGAAAAGTTAGGAGGTGTCTTTGAGAGAGAGATTTCTAGAAGTTAAGTTTTTAATGAGTTGAATTTCACAAGGTTGAGACGAATTCTATCCAGATCTGCAAGAATGGAATCGGAAAGATGTAGACGAGAAGCAACTCTAGATGCAAAGGAAGGAGCAGATTTGAAATGAGTAGAAGAATGGAGGGTTGAGTCATCGGCATATGAATGTATAGGGTTAGATGAACAGCTGAGAAGATCATTAATGAAAAGTAAGAATAGAGTAGGAGACAAGACAGAACCCTGAGGAACACCACTATTGACAGGAAAGGAAGAAGAAGTCGCTCCATCAACAACAGCCGAATGGACGATTAGAAAGAAAACTAGACATAAGTAAGCAAAGAGAAGGAGGAAACCCAAAGGAGGGGAGCTTGGAAAGCAGTGACGCATGCCATATTCGGTCAAACGCCTTAGATATGTCAAGCGCCACCACGCAAGTCTCCCCAAGGTCCCTAAGGGCAGAAGACCATAGATCTGTGAAATAGGAAAGTATATCACCAGTAGACCTCGAACGACGAAAGCCATACTGATGATCAGAAAGAAGAGAATGAGATTCCAGATGATCTAAGAAGTGAGAGTTAAGAAGGGTTTCAAAGATCTTAGACAGAATACAAGTGAGAGCTATAGGGCGATAATTGGAAGGATAAGAGCGGCTACCTTTCTTCGGAATAGGTTGGACTATTGCGCGCTTCCAACACTGAGGGAAATATATATATATATATATATATATATATATATATATATATATATATATATATATATATATATATATATATATATATATATATATATATATTAGATATAAAGTTAATTAATACACACCACTATACAAATATTTACGAAGTAATTAACCCTGATTTAGACACGAATCTTTTCT
The DNA here is from genome assembly GCA_009176605.1 of Armadillidium nasatum. Classification (NCBI taxonomy): domain Eukaryota; kingdom Metazoa; phylum Arthropoda; class Malacostraca; order Isopoda; family Armadillidiidae; genus Armadillidium; species Armadillidium nasatum. The sequence goes on from SEYY01004687.1 coordinate 33,939, forward strand.
TCAAAATTTAGATCATAAAGTGATAATGAATAAAATACTAAAAAGTAAAAGAATTAAAACGAGAGCAACAAAAGCTAAAACCGAAGGAAAACATTATTACTATTTAAAAAACCCGAGCTTTCGACTCCAACATCCGGGAGTCCTTATTCAAGGGAATCGAAAGAAAAGTTTTCTTTCGATTCCCTTGAATAAGGACTCCCGGATGTTGGAGTCGAAAGCTCGGGTTTTTAAATAGTAATAATGTTTTCCTTCGGTTTTAGCTTTTGTTGCTCTCGTTTTAATTCTTTTACTTTTTAGTATTTTATTCATTATCACTTTATGATCTAAATTTTGAAAAAAAAAGATTCGTGTCTAAATCAGGGTTAATTACTTCGTATATATATATATATATATATATATATATATATATATATATATATATATATATATATATATATATATATATATATATATATATATATATATATATATATATATATATATATATATATTTTATTACACTGATTTGAAATTACTTCTTTTAATTACGAACTCCCCTCCTTCCCTCCCTCCCCCCTTCCCCCCTAAAAGTAATAATTCAAACATTAATTATGTTCTATTCGGCTTTATGGAAACAGAAGTAGACTGACATAGATATGGTGAATCAAATCACCTTGTTGTAAATCTTTTTTTTTTTTTTTTTAACACCTTTAATGCACACACATACACACACACACACACACACACACACACTTGTTAGAACTAAATCTGGTTAGATCAGGTGTACATTTAAATTGAAATAGTTTAGAAACTTGTATTTTGATGTAATGTTATGAGAAAAGTTTACACACAAACATACACAGTTAAGTTGAAACTAAGTCTGGTTAGGTGAGGTTTATATTTAAGTTTGAATACTTTAGAAATTTTAAAATTAAGAAATGATTAAAAACAATATACTGATGATTAAAATTTGGAAATGGAAAGAAATAGGAGAGGTTATTCGAGCCCAGGGGAATATAGGTCGGGAGGGAGATAACTGAGAGTAGGAATTATTTGTTACTACTAAAAATTTGTTACTACTACTTTTCTTCAAAATTTAGATCATAAAGTGATAATGAATAAAATACTAAAAAGTAAAAGAATTAAAACGAGAGCAACAAAAGCTAAAACCGAAGGAAAACATTATTACTATTTAAAAAACCCGAGCTTTCGACTCCAACATCCGGGAGTCCTTATTCAAGGGAATCGAAAGAAAAGTTTTCTTTCGATTCCCTTGAATAAGGACTCCCGGATGTTGGAGTCGAAAGCTCGGGTTTAAATAGTAATAATGTCCTTCGGTTTTAGCTTTTGTTTCTCGTTACGTAATTAACAAATTTTAAATAAATTTAAATATATATATATATATATATATATATATATATATATATATATATATATATATATATATATATATATATATATATATATATATATATATGGAGAATTTTATATAAAAAAAAGTAACTTCGTTGTCATAAAAATTTTTCAATTATCAAAAGAGTACGAGACACAATTTTTAAAATCCACCTTCTTTAGAATTTATATTAATAATAAAGAACTAGAAATTAAATTTGCTGTTATTGACCCGAGGTAAAATGAAATATAATATAAATCAAATTTTACTGTTTAACTTATCTTCTAACAAAGATTTTGATATAATTCTTATCTGATGTGATAAAGATCCTTTTATTAACAATGGAACGTCTGATTGAAGTCCTATTAAAGGTATTTCCTGATTAACTGAAAGGTTTTGGGCACAGCATCTGTCAATCCTTGAAAGAAGATCACCCTTAGGGATAATAAATTTTGGCAGTATTTTGTCTTTATAGTAAGTAACAAGAAAAAAATAATAAATGAAATAATAAAAAATAATAAAAAAAGAACCAAATAATATTTAATCTGTTGTGCCCAAATATATTATAAATAAAAGAATAAAATACAATAAATAAGAGAAATGATAATAAAAGAAAATATTTACGGAAGGAATCAATGTCAGAAATACATTAAAATATTAATCGAATTCTGATTAATAAAAATCATTAGTTAAGAGAAATAATTAAAGTTCCTCACCCTTTAGCTTCAAACTTACACCTCTTAGATATGTATGTCCTCATATGCGACTTTACTAAATATCATCATTTCATCATTAATTATAATATTCTAATATAATGCACATATATAATGTTAGTTATTAATTATCATTAATTATTTGAATAGTCTCTCACAAGTTAATTTAAGGACCATGTATTAAATTATTTAAATGATCAAGATGTAACAGCTGATTGTTAGTTGTTAAAAAAGGTAGGTCACAACCAATCACATATGTCAAATAAAGACCATATGTGGTATTTAAATGGTTAGATACTACAGCTGTTAATTAATCAGCATCAGCTGTTAAAAACTAGGTCACATCACTAACACAACCGTTACCATGGACACTATACAAGGAGAGAGCCCGCCCCCGCCTCTATTCTAGCTTTTATACTAGCCCAGTCGACGGAAAAGTAATGTCTGTATTTTTCACCTTCTTAAAGATTGGATTGTGTTTGCTAAATATTTTCTAAGCTTAATAGATAATCGATTACTACAATCATCATCAATATTAACCAATAATCCATTCAAATATGTTTTTCTCCTTCCAAAAAGAAAAGACACTCCAACAATTTGGCTCTATTTAAAGTATATCACCTATTTCTTTCTTCTTTTACAAAACTTTCGTCTTCACTTAAACAAGGAAGTGACTAATAAAAATTTAACTAGCTAAATTACATACCTTTGCTTTCCTTAAAATAAAGCTCATTCATATTAGTTCTTATTCACAAAATATGAGATAACTAAATTATCTATTAAACTTATAAAAGCATTTCCAATATCAAAAAGAATGACAGATGGCAAAAAAAATGGCGATGCCATGATAGACTTAAAAGGGAGGGCGGAGTTAGTACCTTCAACGACTATATTTAATCTATTTATATTTAAGTGTTAGAGGCTTATTTAAAGCGGTGATTAATAAAAAAAACAATATTAAAATATAAATAAACCAATTGTTAAATTTAAATAAATAAATCATGTTAAAAAACAAAAAGGAAAAATATTAATTCATCTAAATGATTGCAAAGAGTACGACATCTAAACAAGTCAAAAACACTTGAAACCCGATAATTCTTCGCTGTCAAACGTACGATTATTCTCTTTAAATTAAATTTTTATTATTTCTGTTATTAAATATTTGTGGGCGTAAAAATATTTACGACATTAAATTCCCAACAACCAAAAAAAAAAAAAAAAAAAAAAAGTTTACTGTTAATATGAACTGGTTAAAACTTCTTTTAAAGATGAAAATAAATAAAATGGGAAAAAGTTTTAGAATCCAAATAAATATAAATTTGAAAATTAACTTTCGAAAATGTTATATAAAAGAGGTTACATCAAGCATTACTATTTATCAACAATTCTCAATAGTTCAACAAATATAAGTGAGGAATGCAACTGAATCATGATACCCTGAATTTAGACCGGAGGATTTAATAAGGAAATAGTTACTGACCAGAAACCATCTTTGCCTTCTCTAGTATAACATGTACTTGATTAATAACTTCAGTTATTACTTAATAATGGATATGTACAGTATTTACTTTCAAGCCAGGGTTAAAATTTCACCCAACAAGTGCAAGAAAAGAGAAATAAATTTTCATCTTTTTTTGTGAACTCCACATAGTACAAAGATTTAAGAGTACTGGTGGAATTCTAAAGGTTTTAAAACAGAGGTTATTAGCCTCGAAGTTGGGTGATTATGTTGTGATTAAAATATCTGGCTACCGAAGAGAAGAAAAAGTGAAATAATCTACCTACATTGAGTTCTGTCACTTTATAAACTATTAGGATAAAGGCAGTACTCTAGAGGTTAAAAAAGGAGGTTATTGGCCTCCGAATCGATAGCCAGATAGAGCAAAAAAAAAAGTGTGTATGGCTTACACCCTCCTTTTTTATACTCTGATCCATCATTAAATAATAACATAAATAAGAACATTCTTACTTGATACTCTTGATACAAAAAAACTTGTTCTCTAGAGAAAGCAAGGAAAATGGAAATCTGGAGGGGCTTAGAGAGGGTCCAACTCAGAGACAACACTAACCATCACAAACCTTTTCTTTTTTGAAGAACTAAGGGAGAAAGAAAAATCATTAATAAAAATCACAAATACAAAAACAACATTCTCGAAATATAATTAATTTTCATAAAAATATAATAAAAGAAAGAAATAAAATATAAATGACATATATATACTCTAAAAGAAATTTTAACCATTTAATTATATCATTTGCAATGAATTAAGACACTTGTTACGTTGAATAGCTACATCTTTAGCTTGGCGAGGCAAGTTAATTCTGTTGGGAATTTTATTGTCTGTATTAGTTGCATTAGGAACATTAGTTATTGCATTTTCATTATCGAAAATGTTAGACTTAATTTCTAGGGGGTACAAATGTACTACTGCCCTAGTTGTAACTCCATGTTTAGTATGAAGCTCTACTGATCTCACATAACCATCGGGGGAGAGATGTAGAGAACGTACTATAGCTAACTTCCAATATATCCGCGGACCATCATCCTCTACTAAAACTATGTCCCCAACAGAGACATTAGGTCTTCCCTTATTACTCCAAGATTGTCTTAAGTTGATTAAGTAATCCTTTTCCCATACATTTTTAAATTTATTTAAAAAGATTTAATAAGAACTTATAACGCTTATTTATTTTTACACTACTTTGATAATCTGTATCAGTATCTAGCAATTCTAAGGGAATAGGTAAAGAATTTAATTTGTAACCTACTAGCAAATGAGAAGGGGTTAATGGTTCATCTACAGTTAAAGTTTCGTCAACGTAAGTGAGTGGTCGGCAATTTATTACCGTCTCTACTTCAGTTAATACTGTTAAAAACTCCTCTAAAGTTAATAATGAATTTCTTATGATTCTTTTAAGGTGCATTTTGGTAAGACCAATCACCCTTTCAAAGAACCCACCGTAAAAGCTGGCGCGGGCTGGATTAAATCTCCACACCAGAGATTGTCTAGTCAAAAAATCTTTGACTGAAGGTAAGGTATGCAAATGCCTTATATATTTATCCGCAGCTTGAAAATAACTGCCATTATCAGAATATATAATTGAGGGTGAACCTCGTCTGCTTATAAATCGCCGAAGACATTTTATAAAGGAATCAGTACTATTATCAAAAACCAACTCCAAATGTACGGCTCTAGTTATAGCACAAGTAAAAAGAGTAATATAACATTTATTAATTTCATTTGCTACCTTAACCTTAAAATAACCACTTAAATCTATACCCACTATCGTGAATGGTCGACTATTTATTACTCTCGTTCTGGGCAAGGCTGCAAGAGGAGCATATTTAAAGTGAACCCCTTGTAACCTTTTACACAAAACACAAGGACGAACTACTCCTTTGATAGTTTGCCTCATACGAGTGAAATAATACTTCCTACGAATAACTAAGATTAATTCTGATACTCCTAAATGATGATGAGTTAAATGACACTGCTTTATTAAGAGTTTAATAAATGGAGATTTATTTGGTAAGAAAATGGGAAATTTAGTATCATATGGTAATAGAGCATTTCTTAACCTTCTATCACATCTCAAAATATCATTTATTAGTTTCAAATTCATTTGTTTAACCAAAAGAGTTGGAGCTTTATTATATTTTAAACTATCAATTTCAAGGGGAAAATATTCACTTTGAAGTGTTTTTATCCAGTAAATCTCAGTGACTTTGTTTTCTTCTATAGAAAATTGGTGTGTGAAAATTGGATTTAACAAAGATTTATTTAAAGGAGAATTTGATTTTTTCTGTCTTAAATTCTTAATAAATCTGAACACTAAATTTGTAATACGATAAACCTTATCTAAAGAAGAAAAATCACTCAGATTTAAAAGATAGTCAACAGGAGGGGGCACATTAATAGCAAAAATATTAACAGTAGTATTAACCTTACAAGAATCATTTTGTGTATGAGATTGTTCAAGCCAAACTGGCCAATCCTGAGGATTTACTAACCAGTCTGGACCCTTTAACCATAAGCTAGACTCTATATATTGATGCTTACTTCCCCTAGAAGCAAGATCTGCTGGATTATTTCCAGTTGGAACATATTTAAATTCAGCCAAGGGAATGTTTTTATTTATTTCATCCTTCCTATTTTGTATAAAGGTCGGAAGTTGCTTGTCAGAGCAAACCCATGTCAAAGCCACTTGGCTGTCAGCCCATACATATAAGTGATCGATTGTTAGTGAACCTTCAAATGTATTTAAGACATATTTTAACAACCTTGATGACAAAAGTATACCCATAAGCTCTAAGCGTGGTATAGTTAGTTCCTTTAAAGGAGAAACCTTTATCTTACTAATTAATATATTAGACTCAAAAACATTATTTAAGTTAGATACAATGTATATTACTGAAGCATAAGCCTTTTGAGAAGCGTCTGAAAAAGCGTGTAACACCACCCTTTCAGAATATATTAATTGACGAGGGACCTTAAGAGATTGACAATATATTAATTGTTGGGCTATCAATTTCCACTCTCTACTCAGCTCTGTGGAAATCTTTTCGTCCCATTTATACTTATTTAACCATAAAGTCTGTAGTAATATTTTACCTTTAATTATTATTGGTCCAAGAAAACCAAGAGGATCAAATATAGATGCCAATTGTTTTAATATTAGACGTTTTGTATTGGCATTGACATCTATATTTTTAACAGGGTAAGATATAATGTCATCTTCAGTGGTCCATTGAAGACCCAATACTTTAGTCACTGTGCCTTCAGCTTTAACTTTATCTTCATCAAATTTAGTATTAGCAAGGGAGGAATTAGATGACCACTCTCTTAAATTTAGTCCAGCCTTAAGAAAAAGCTCTCTAGTATCACTAAAATAACTAAGAATATTATTTTCATCATTAAATGTATTAAAAATATTATCAACAAAAATTTGATTTAATATATTATTTTTATAACTACTATTGGAATTTTCAATATGATAGGTTAAACAAGCCGCTAAAAGGAAAGGACTACATTTTGCTCCAAATAGAACAGAAGTGAATCTATAAGTAATGATAGGACTGTTAGGATCTGAGGGATCCTTCAACCACAAAAACCTTGTGCTATCTCTATCCTTTAAGTCTAAACGAATGCCTAGAAATGCTTTTTCTATATCGGCTGATATGGCATATTTACCTGTTCGAAATCTCAACAACAGTTTACCTAAATCATTTATGAGAGAAGGACCAGAATTTAAACAATCATTTAAACTAGGGGAACCTGAAGAACAATCGTAAACTATTCTTAACTTAGTAGTAGAGGAGTCTTTAAGAACTCCATGATGTGGTAGGTAATGTAATTTTGAATTTGGATCTATGGGACTTGATGGGATCACTTCCTTCAATGAACCCTTTCTTTACCTGTTCCTTAAGGACTTCAGAATATGCTTTTAAAAGTTCAGGTTTTTGTCTGAGTCCTTTTAAAACACTATATAGTCTAACCTTTGATAGAGCATAATTATCTTTTAACTGTTTATGGTTGCTCTTCCATGGAAGAGAAACTACATATCTTCCATCCTTAAAACATAAGTTTTCTTTAAAATGATTTAATGTAGATCTTTCACATTCTGTAAAACCTTCCTCTGCTTTTATTCCTATGTGGTTCAAATTCCACAATTTATCAAGATCTTCTTGAGGAGAGTCATTATACTCTATATTAACATCAAGAAGTTCAGGATTATTACTTATGACACCATTGCCCTCAACCAGCTTTTGAGTCCTACCCTAGTCAGAATATTTAGAAGAAGAATCTGCTATATTGGAAACAGATTCCTCAGCAGGTTGGAATTCTAGAGGAGAGTCTATTATTTTGGAAACAGACTTCAAGTTTGTTGTATTGGAAACAAACTCTTTATTATTCTTTTTGGGGGGAACTCTATTAGGTGTTGAAGACAAATTTTTATCATTATGAGAAATAATGGGAGTTTCAAATGTTAACCTTTGATCATTCTTAATAATAGAGTCATCATGAATTTTTTGAGAGAAAGGGGAATCATTAAATAAATTAACTTCGACTCTGAAAGGAAGACACTACAGTACATTGAGAGTTAGTATTATCAGAAGCAAATGGTAATTCACCATACACTATTTTCCCTAAATTTGAATCTATTAAATTTATGTTATTAAATTGTTCATAGCCTTTTAAAAATTTAGGAATGTAATCTGCACCAATTAATATTCCTATATCAGACACTTTGTCACTATAAACATATGGATTTGCTAAAGGGATATGATACTTCTTTAACAATTTGGTAGTTTCAACTAAACCTGAAATTTGAAGTGAATTTGGTAGACTATCTACTATTACTGCATTAATATTCACTACATTCTCTTTAGTTTTTACCTTAAGTTGTGTTATTTCATAGTTTTTTGGTGTTCCAGTTCCATTAATGCCATTAATAGACATATTTATAGAGCTTACAGATTTACATCCTAAAAAATTTGCTGTACTTTTAGCTATCAAGCTTTTTTGACTACCGTTATCAATAAGTGCCCTAACTGGTACTAATTTATGGTCCTTAATTATATTTAAATCAGCTAAAGGCAGAAGCAATTCCCTTTTTACCTGCCAGTAAGGTATTAACATAATTAACAGTTTGGGATTCATGATTAGGAGTTATTTCATTAGGATTTGAAGAATTTACAATATCACATATAGATGAGTGATGACCAAATTGTTTACAATAGTAGCAGACTTTATTAGAAGTACAATTTTCTATTACATGCTTTGATGAGAGACAACCATGACACCAACCTTTACTCTTAATAAGGTTTTTCCTCAACTCCACTGTATCTACTACATCACAACTACTAGTATAGTGATCTTTGTTACAGAATCTACATGTTATTTTATTACTATATGTAACATAATTTTGCAAAGAACCTTTATTTGACATTTTATTTGAATTAAAATTCTTATTGTCTTTATTTTTATTATTCTTATTATGAGTACTATCATTACTAGTAGTAGTAGTTGCAGTAAATATAGTAGAGGTTTTAGGAATGGCACCAGATTTATAGTTGTTATAGCTATTATTATTATTATTATTATTATTATTATTATTATTATTATTATTATTATTTTTTTAGGTTGAGAGTGAGTGATCTGATTTTTAGGTTTATTTTCAAGCTGTAAACCTTGCCCTATTACTTCTAGATTATTCAAAGCCTTAGTTATGACTTCCAAAACCTTTCTTATAGTCCAAACATCTCTTTTACTTTCCCATTGTACTTTTTCCAAAACTTCTTTTGGAACCTTCTCATTTAAAATTGTGCCTATTATCTGAGTACAACTGTCACAGTCCTTCAACAAACCTTGAGCTTTAAGACTCTCTGTTAGGCATATCAACTCAGCCTTAAATTTAAACAATTCATTATAATTATATTTGGGAGATTTTAGGTTTACCAGTTTTAATATTAAGGTTTCTACCAACCTACCTTTATTACCAAAATTTTCATTTAATACACTCCACACTAAAGGGTAGTTCTCACCTCTTAAACTAAAACCTGATACCAAAGTTAAAGCTACCCCTTTAAGACAACTAAAAAGGGCTTCCAGTTTAGAAGCATTACTATAATTTTTATTATTGACATGTGCCTCAAATATTTCTTTAAACTGATCAAATTTAGCTATCTCTCCAGAAAATTCTGGTAGTATACGAGTTGGTTGTTTAAACAAATCATACTCCCTCTGTGGTCTAACACATTCATTATTATTTGAACCTCCTTTACTACTGTTGCTCTCATTCTCATTATTAATTAATTTAGTCATCTTTTTAATAAACTTGTTGATGCCTAATATTTTATCATAACAAGCTTGGTCATCACTATGAAAATCATCACCTTCTAAGTGAAATTTTACATCAGTATCAGCTTCTAAAAGCTGATCTCTAAGCATTATTAAGAATTCAACATTACTCTCTATAGAGTCAAAATCAATTACATCCTGGTCTTTACTATTTAGGATGCTTTCAATGTCAATAGTTACCTTGTCAATTCTTTTTAATAAATTTTCCCTAACCAGTATGGCTCTTTTTAAACCATTATCACCTTTGTCTGATTGAGGGCTTGAAACCTTTTTATTATTATTTTTACCCATATTGAAAACAATGGAAATAATATATTAACTTAAAATATAAATAATGATACTTTTCAAATTTTAGACCAAAAAAATAAACAAATCTTAAGTCTAAAAAACCAATCTTAAAAACTACTCGGGTCAAACAGCTTAAAAAAAAAAAAAATATATATAAAAAAAAAATATCAAAATATATTTGTGGAGATTTTCTCAAAAATCTCAGTCAACCTCCCACCTGAAAGAAAAAAAATTAACAACTTACAACACCAAATATTTGAATGGAGAGGGCAGCTGAAAATCTGGAAAAATAAATATTAGCAAAAATACTTTTAGATATGCCAACATATAAAAGTATATAAGCTAAAACACAACCTGCTAATAAAATATAACTATTTTGCATAGATGTGTCAGGTTAGGCCCTAAAAAATTATATTATGGCGTTGGCGGGTTTAAGTTAAGTAAGTGGGTTTTAGTATGGGTGCCAATTTAAAGAATGGCAGATATCTAAGAAAATAAAAAAAAAAAAAAAAAAAAAAAAAAATGAGTATTTGGCACAAATGGAACAGGTTAGGAATAAAAATAAATAAATAAATCTTATTGCATAATTAGAGTATGTTAGGGAAGTAGGTGTAGGCTAGTTGGGCGCCAATTTAAAGAATGTGGAGAATTTTATTATAAAAAAAGTAACTTCGTTGTCATAAAAATTTTCAATTATCAAAAGAGTACGAGACACAATTTTTAAAATCCACCTTCTTTAGAATTTATATTAATAATAAAGAACTAGAAATTAAATTTGCTGTTATTGACCCGAGGTAAAATGAAATATAATATAAATCAAATTTTACTGTTAACTTAACTTATCTTCTAACAAAGATTTTGATATAATTCTTATCTGATGTGATAAAGATCCTTTTATTAACAATGGAACGTCTGATTGAAGTCCTATTAAAAGGTATTTCCTGATTAACTGAAAGGTTTTGGGCACAGCATCTGTCAATCCTTGAAAGAAGATCACCCTTAGGGATAATAAATTTTGGCAGTATTTTGTCTTTATAGTAAGTAACAAGAAAAAAAATAATAAATGAAATAATAAAAATAATAAAAAAAAAAAATAATATTTAAATGCCCAAAAATATATTATAAATAAAAGAATAATAAAATAAATAAGAGAAATGATAATAAAAGAAAATATTTACGGAAGGAATCAATGTCAGAAATACATTAAAATATTAATCGAATTCTGATTAATAAAAATCATTAGTTAAGAGAAATAATTAAAGTTCCTCACCCTTTAGCTTCAAACTTACACCTCTTAGATATGTATGTCCTCATATGCGACTTTACTAAATATCATTATTTCATCATTAATTATAATATTCTAATATAATGCACATATATAACGTTAGTATTAATTATCATTAATTATTTGAATAGTCTCTCACAAGTTAATTTAAGGACCATGTATTAAATTATTTAAATGATCAAGATGTAACAGCTGATTGTTAGTTGTTAAAAAAGGTAGGTCACAACCAATCACATATGTCATATAAAGACCATATGTGGTATTTAAATGGTTAGATACTACAGCTGTTAATTAATCAGCATCAGCTGTTAAAAACTAGGTCACATCACTAACACAACCGTTACCATGGACACTATACAAGGAGAGAGCAGCCCCGCCTACAATTCTACCTTTTATACTAGCCTAGTCGACGGAAAGGTAATGTCTGTAAATTTTCACCTTCTTAAAGATTGGATTGTGTTTGCTAAATATTTTCTAAGCTTAATAGATAATCGATTACTACAATCATCATCAATATTAACCAATAATCCATTCAAATATGTTTTTCTCCTTCCAAAAAGAAAAGACACTCCAACAATTTGGCTCTATTTAAAGTATATCACCTATTTCTTTCTTCTTTTACAAAACTTTCGTCTTCACTTAAACAAGGAAGTGACTAATAAAAATTTAACTAGCTAAATTACATACCTTTGCTTTCCTTAAAATAAAGCTCATTTATATTAGTTCTTATTCACCAAATATGAGATAACTAAATTATCTATTAAACTTATAAAAGCATTTCCAATATCAAAAAGAATGACAGATGGCAAAAAAAAAATGGCGATGCCATGATAGACTTAAAAGGGAGGGCGGAGTTAGTACCTTCAACGACTATATTTAATCTATTTATATTTAAGTGTTAGAGGCTTATTTAAAGCGGTGATTAATAAAAAAACAATATTAAAATATAAATAAACCAATTGTTAAATTTAAATAAATAAATCATGTTAAAAACAAAAAGGAAAAATATTAATTCATCTAAATGATTGCAAAGAGTACGACATCTAAACAAGTCAAAAACACTTGAAACCCGATAATTCTTCGCTGTCAAACGTACGATTATTCTCTTTAAATTAAATTTTTTATTATTTCTGTTATTAAATATTTGTGGGCGTAAAAATATTTACGACAATATATAATATATATATATATATATATATATATATATATATATATATATATATATATATATATATATATATATATATATATATATATATATATATATATATATATATATATATATGCACACACACACGAGTATGCCAACACTATTTTAAATGGATGATCCACTCCTCTATTCAATCGGAGACATTGTTTTTTTTTTACACTGATTGAAATTACTTCTTTTAATTACGAACTCCCCCCATTCCCTCCCTCCCCCTTCCCCCCTAAAAGTAATAATTCAAACATTAATTATGTTCTATTCGGCTTTATGGAAACAGAAGTAGACTGACATAGATATGGTGAATCAAATCACCTTGTTGTAAATCTTTTTTTTTTTTTTTTTTTAACACCTTTTAATACACACACACACACACACTTGTTAGAACTAAATCTGGTTAGATCAGGTGTACATTTAAATTGAAATAGTTTAGAAACTTGTATTTTGATGTAATGTTATGAGAAAAGTCTACACACAAACATACTCAGTTAAGTTGAAACTAAGTCTGGTTAGGTGAGGTTTATATTTAAGTTTGAATACTTTAGAAATTTTAAAATTAAGAAATGATTAAAAACAATATACTGATGATTAAAATTTGGAAATGGAAAGAAATAGGAGAGGTTATTCGAGCCCAGGGGAATATAGGTCGGGAGGGAGATAACTGAGAGTAGGAATTATTTGTTACTACTAATACTAAAATAAATAATAATACTTATTATTATTATTATTATTATTATTATTATTATTATTATTATTATTATTATTATTATTATTATTATTATTATTATTATTATTATCATTATTTTTCGTTTAATAAATCATTCTTATTTGAAAGAAT
>SEYY01004687.1:60000-72500 GCA_009176605.1 Armadillidium nasatum
TCACTTGTAAAGCAGAATTGTTACTTTTCACTGTTGTAAAAGAGAATTGTTACTTTTCACTGTTGTAAAACACAATTGTTACTTTTTCATTTGTAAAACAGAATTGTTACTTTTTCACTGTAAAACAATTGTTACTTTTCACTGTTGTAAAAGAGAATTGTTACTTTTCACTGTTGTAAAACACAATTGTTACTTTTTCATTTGTAAAACAGAATTGTTACTTTTTCACTGTTGTAAAACAGAAATGTTACTTTTCACTGTTGCAAAACAGGATTGTTACTTTTTCACTATTGTAAAACAATTGTTACTTTTTTCACTTGTAAAACAGAATTGCTACTTTTCACTTGTAAAACAGAATTTTTACTTTTTCACTATTGTAAAACAGAATTGTTACTTTTTCACTGATGTAAAACAGAATTGTTACTTTTTTCACTGTTGTAAACAGATTTTTTCTTTTTCACTTGTAAGACAGAATTGTTACTTTTTCACTGTTGTAAAACAGAATGATTACTTTTTCACTGTTGTAAAACAGAATTGTTACCTTTTCACTTGTAAAGCAGAATTGTTACTTTTCACTGTTGTAAAAGAGAATTGTTACTTTTCACTGTTGCAAAACAGAATTGTTACTTTTTCACAATTGTAAAACAATTGTTACTTTTTCACTTGTAAAACAGAATTGTTACTTTTCACTTGTAAAACAGAATTTTTACTTTTTCACTATTGTAAAAGAGAATTGTTACTTTTTCACTGATGTAAAACAGAATTGTTACTTTTTCACTGTTGTAAAACAATTATTACTTTTTCACTGTTGTAAAACAGAATTGTTACTTTTTCACTATTGTAAAACAAAATTGTTACTTTTTCACAAACCTAATAACATTGATAAAACGAGTTAGTCAAAACAAAACTTTTTTTTCGCCAAATAAATAAATGGTCTCAGAACACGCGAGAGATGAAGAGAAGTATTTTCCAAATTTTTTGATTGGCTTGTAAAATATTTAAAAGGGGCGAATGGTTATTAAACTTCTATATTTTACTCCCAAAAATACTTATATTGATGGGAGTTTACTTTCGTAGCAAAAATATGCTTGGTTGGGTACAGTAAATAAAATTTATCAAAGATATTCAATTTAAAAAACTAATACACTGTAAAAATTGTCCTAACGAATCGTTGGGACAAGTGGAAAAAATGTCTCAATGAATTTTTTCAGTTATTTTCTTATTAGGAAATAAATCTGTGAAGCAACTTTCTTTTGCTTAACATTTCTTTTGTTTCTTCAATAAAAATTTTACTGTGACATTTTTGTCACTTGTCCCAACGATTCGTTAGGACAATTTTTGCAGTGTAGGCTAATAAAGATTAGAATATTGTCGTCAATGAATATGTAACTGAAATATTTATGGTTAATGCTTCGAATTTACAAAATGATCTACAAATCTTTTGATATATTTAAATTATATACAATTTAAAGCGAGATGCATGGCAGGCGATCCTCTTATCGTAGGCGAGATGCGCACTCCTGATCAAGCACTAATCAAATTATAACATGTAACTGGATTATTTAATGCTTCGGATTTACAAAATGAATTATAAATCTCTGGATATAGTTAAATGATATACAATTAAAAGCGAGATGAATGGCAGACGATCACTTATCGTAGGCGAGATGCGCATCCTGGTCAAGCACTAATAAAATTAATTATATAGGTCACAATAAGCATGAAGGTTAGGGAATACTATCGATATAAAAATTTAAAATCTATTTCTCTTGCAGGGAAACATTAACCTTTTCTGCATATATATATATATATATATATATATATATATATATATATATATATATATATATATATATATATATATATATATATATATATATATATATATATATATATATATATATATATATATATATATATATACTTCCGCTCCCAGGAAGGCCTCAGCCTGTTAGCGGGATCAGCATACGTCTCCACTTCGGTATGTTTCCTGTACCGACGAATTTCACGAGCATATTCAATTTCAGGCAGCGACTTGCTAAGCCTGTCCTGCCATAGAGACTGCAATGTTCAGTATCAAGGTCCATCATCATAGGGCATATTATGTTCATTCATCATATTATATATATATTATATATATATATATATATATATATATATATATATATATATATTATATATATATATATATATATATATATATATATATATATATATATATATATATATATTAATTATAAAAAATTTATTATTATATAATATAATATGGAAAATTGATGAAAATGCTCTGAACATGCTAAAACTTAAACTTAACCACTTAATATTAATAACTAAAATATAAAATAATAATAATGATGATAATAAAAATAATATATACAAAATGAAAAAAAAATAAACATTCAGAAAAAAAAAAAAAAAATTATATATATATATATATATATATATATATATATATATATATATATATATATATATATATATATATATATATATATATATATATATATATATATATATAATATATATATATATATATATATATATATATATATATATTACAAAAGCTTTCAAAACGCACCAACTAATTGCAAATTTTAGTTTATTTACATTTTACTAATAGCTAATTTTATGTTATTTACTGTTTTCATTTTCCACTAATCAGTTTATTGAGAAACTAATGAAGATCATATATTCTTTTTATCTTACAATAATAGCAACAAAAAAGTAGCTAATTGTTATATATATATATATATATATATATATATATATATATATATATATATATATATATATATATATTATATATATATATATATATATATATATATATATATATATATATATATCTTGCTTCTACGCTAACTATTCCTGGAGTGACCTCTTTGTCTCTGGAGACGCTTCGGTCTCTGCCGATAAGGTGGGGGCTGTAATAGTTGATGGGATGAGCAGGTTCATTCCTTCTTCAACTATATCCTTCTCTCCTCAAAATCCATGGTTCGATCGTGCTTGTTCTCGTGCCATTCAGGCTAGAGACATTGCGTATCGACAGTGGAAAAATTCTCCTTCTCCTATCACTCTAGCTAATTTTCATTCAGATCGGAATCGTTGCAGGGATATTCTTCGACGAGCAAAGCAGACTTTCACCAAACGAAGGTGTGCTGAGCTCCTAAATTCTCCTACTGAAAAATCTTTCTGGCCTCTTGCCAAAAACATCTCCAACAATTTCTGTAAATCTTCCTTTCCTCCTCTTATTCGCTCTGATGGTTCTGTTGCTAACACTCCAACTGAAAAGGCTAATCTCTTCGGCCTCCTATTCTCCTCTAATTCTACCCTGGACAATCCTCCTCCTACTTCTTCTCCTCTCAGAGGTCCCATGCCTTTGCCTGTGATTTCATTTGACCAGGTGCATGGGCTTCTGAAGTCTATGAACGTCAGGAAGGCAAGCGGCCCGGATGGCATTCCTCCCCGAGTTTTAAGGGAGTGTGCCTCTGAGCTGGCTCCGTCCCTCGTTCAACTTTTCTCTCTATGCCTCAATACTAGTACTTTCCCTCAGTGTTGGAAGCGCGCAATAGTCCAACCTATTCCGAAGAAAGGTAGCCGCTCTGATCCTTCCAACTATCGCCCTATAGCTCTCACTTGTATTCTGTCTAAGATCTTTGAAACCCTTCTCAACTCTCACTTCTTAGATCATCTGGAATCTCATTCCCTTCTTTCTGATCATCAGTATGGCTTTCGTCGTTCGAGGTCTACTGGTGATATACTTTCCTATCTAACAGATCTATGGTCTTCTGCCCTTAGGGACCATGGGGAGACTTGCGTGGTGGCGCTTGACATATCTAAGGCGTTTGACCGGGTATGGCATGCGTCACTGCTTTCCAAGCTCCCCTCCTTTGGGTTTCCTCCTTCTCTTTGCTTACTTATGTCCAGTTTTCTTTCTAATCGTTCCATTTCGGCTGTTGTTGATGGAGCGACTTCTTCTTCCTTTCCTGTCAATAGTGGTGTTCCTCAGGGTTCTGTCTTGTCTCCTACTCTATTCTTACTTTTCATTAATGATCTTCTCAGCTGTTCATCTAACCCTGTACATTCATATGCCGATGACTCAACCCTCCATTCTTCTACTCATTTCAAATCTGCTCCTTCCTTTGCATCTAGAGTTGCTTCTCGTCTACATCTTTCCGATTCCATTCTTGCAGATCTGGATAGAATTTCCCAGTGGGGTCGTCTCAACCTTGTGAAATTCAACTCTTTAAAAACTCAACTTCTAGAAATCTCTCCTCTCAAAGACACCTCCTAACTTTTCTATTTTTTTCGATGGTTCTCCCGTCTCTCCTGTTGACAATATAAACATCCTTGGCCTTCACATGAACAAAAAAATGTCTTGGAAACCTCATATCACAATGGTTGCTAGGGCGGCCTCAAAGAAGCTGGGAGTTCTGTTTAGACTGCGAGAATTTTTTTCTTCCTCGCAGTTACTCCAATTATACAAGGGCCTCATCCGCCCTTGTATGGAGTACTGCTCTCATATCTGGGGTGGCTCAGGTTTCACCCGTCTTTTGGATAGGGTTGAGTCAAAGGCTAAAAGACTTATAAACTGTCCCGCTCTTTCTAATTCTCTTGATTCTTTATCTTTGCGACGTGATGTTGGTGCCTTGTCACTTTTCTATAGGTACTACAGCGGCAAATGCTCGAGAGAACTATCCACCCGTGTACCTCCACCTTTACGGCGTCCTCGCAGCACAAGGGGTGCAATGTCCGCGCATCAATTTTGCGTGGACATAGGCAACTCCAGGCTTGTTCGCTGTGGTGCCTCTTTCTTTCCTGCCACCTCTGTCTTGTGGAACTCTCTTCCATCTTCTGTATTTCCCTCTGCATTCAATCTCAATTTCTTTAAAGCCCGCGTCTGCGCCCACCTGAGAAATTTGCGTTAGGTGGGTACTGTAGGGGTGGTTTTTATTTTCTTGATTTTGTACTCTATTTACTTTAATTTTTATTCTTTTAACACCCCCTCCTTGAATAGGGCTTTGCCCGTGAGTGGTGGTGATGTGTAAAAAAAAAAAAAAAAAAATTATATATATATATATATATATATATATATATATATATATATATATATATATATATATATATATATATATATATATATATATATATATATATATATATATATATATATATATATATATATATATATATATATATATATATATATATATATATATATATATATATATATATATATATATATATATATATATATATATATATATATATATATATATATATATATATATATATATATATATATATATATGTATGTGTGTATGTAGGTATGTGTGGTGTGTGTGTGTGTGTAGGTAATGTGCGTGTGTGTGTATGGGTATATATGTGTGTGTGTGTGTTAAAGGGGTGGAAATGGGGATGTGGTTAAGTTTGGTGTTGAATTTGACAAACATTAAATTAATTATTAGTGTCGCAATAAATATAATTTTTTTTATTTTATATTTTAACAGTTTCTCAAATTTAAATTTTTTTTTCTAAAAAGAGAGAAGGAGGGATTTGTATCCCTTTGATCCCCTTGACCTCTTTAACCCCTTTAATCCCCTTGACACCTTTGTCTTCTGATTTAAAAGCTTCCGTGAAAATTTTAATATATAGAGTATATTACGGTCCATGTAACAAATTGGTGATTGCAATAAACATTAAATGTAATAAACATTCAATTATTCAACCACTCACGAGTCGAGGGGCAGAGATGGTGGTGGTGTGAGGTTACTAATGTTCGTGTGTCATGCATTTCCTCTTCGATATTTGAAGACAAATATTTTTTGTACCCCTAAAATTGAATATTTGTTAAATTTAGCAGTGGTTATGCATAATCCCCGATTATTTGTCTTTCTCTCTCTTTATCTCTCTCTCTCTCTCTCTCTCTCTCTCTCTCTCTAATTTTTCTCTCCAAGGCTTCCGTCTATGCCCACATGAGAGAAGTGCGTTAGGCTTGGGTCTGAGTGGTTTTCTCTCTCTTTTTCTATGTGCCCCCTCCTTGAAAAGGCTCTGCCTGTGAGTGGTGGCAGACTGAAAAAAATAGCAGTTATATTCAAATATATTAATATACTACAAGTATTTTGCAATAAATGAACTCTAATTTAACTAGTCTACAACACTTCTGAACGAAACGCAAATCCATTACTCGATTTAACCAAATAAATAATGTGTTTTAAAATCTTTTTAATGTAGGTTGTTGTTCAGGTAGACCATTTTCAATCCAGAGCATAGTGATCACTCTCTGCGAGTTGATGCGTGTCTTGAACGCCTAATTGGCAATATTTCGTCTGCTTAAAAGAACAGCATATGCATTTCATTGGTGACTCGCTGCAAAAAAAAAAAAAAAAAAAAAAAAAAAAAATCTTTCAACCAAACATAACGAGGGTAGAACATATTTTTCTGTATTATTTTCAGCTATTTAAAGTTTCTAGATTATAGATAACGACAACTAAAATCATATGTTCAATTAGTATACTTAAAATTAAAAACTAATGTATCCTAGAATTTTTAATGAAATTACGAAATTTTTTAAAAAGTTTTATTAATATTTTGACAAGTTGTACTTTCAGTTAGTTTATATATATATATATATATATATATATATATATATATATATATATATATATATATATATATATATATATATATATATATATATATATATATATATATATATATATATATATATATATATATATATATATATATATATATATATATATATTTTAGTTTTATTTAAATTTTATTATGGTTAAAATTAAGTTCAATTTTATTAAAGTTTACGAACTCATTTTAATATTATCCTAATATGTACAAAATATAATATCGAATCCGATATAAATTGTTAATAGTTACAATTTTCGTTTTCTCCTCCTAACTGTTTAAAACTTTTGAAATCTTCATGGAAGAATCTTAAATGGGAGTTTTTATCCGAAAACAGTGATTTCCAACAGTAAAACTACAAATGAATATATTTTCATAACTTTCTCTAAATAATCTTCGTGGGAATCTTCGTGGGAATCTTCGTGGGAATCTTCGAGGGAATCTTCGAGGAAATCTTCGAGGGAATCTTCGTGGGAATCTTCGTGGGAATCTTCGAGGGAATCTTCGTGGGAATCTTCGAGGGAATCTTCGAGGGAATCTTCGAGGGAATCTTCGTGGGAATCTTCGTGGGAATCTTCGTGGGAATCTTCGTGGGAATCTTCGAGGGAATCTTCGAGGGAATCTTCGAGGGAATCTTCGTGGGAATCCTCGAGGGAATCTTCGAGGGAATCTTCGTGGGAATCTTCGTGGGAATCTTCGAGGGAATCTTCGAGGGAATCTTCGTGGGAATCTTCGTGGGAATCTTCGTCGGAATCTTCGTGGGAATCTTCGAGGGAATCTTCGAGGGAATCTTCGAGGGAATCTTCGAGGGAATCTTCGTGGGAATCCTCGAGGGAATCTTCGAGGGAATCTTCGTGGGAATCTTCGTGGGAATCTTCGTGGGAATCTTCGTGGGAATCTTCGAGGGAATCTTCGAGGGAATCTTCGAGGGAATCTTCGTGGGAATCCTCGAGGGAATGGGAATCCTCGAGGGAATGGGAATCCTCGAGGGAATCTTCGTGGGAATCTTCGATGGAATCCTCGAGGGAATCTTTATCTAAAACCAGAAATTTAAGGTTAAATCATTTAATTAAAAAAAAAAATGGAAAATCTATTATATAATACAAAATTAAAAATTCTAATGTTTACAAATTTTATTTACATTATATTTTTAAATTTATAATTATATATTTGTTATGTACGAATATTTTACTTATTTTGTATAATTTTAAAAGCAAATGAGTTTTGACTAGTTAAAATAAAAATGAAACCTTTTCCCTGCAATTTTTTCTTTGAAGATTTTAGTGACGTCTGTTAAATTTTGAGCTTAAAAAATTTTAAGATGGAATATATAATCTTACTTTTTAAATTTTTCGTTCTTTTGAAGATTTTTAAAACCGTTTGGTATCTTTTAAAATAAAAATGCAAACTTGTACCTGGAATTTTTTCTTTGAAGATTATAAAGACTTGATAAGTTTTGAACTTAAGAGATCTATTAAAGTAAAATATACAATCTTACCCTTTAAATTTATTTTTTTTTTGAAGATTTTAAGAACGTCTAGGTTTTAAACTTAAAAATTTAAGAAGAAATCTACTATCTCACTCTTTAAATTTATTTTTTTTTCTGAAGATTTTAAGAATGTCTAGGTTTTAAACTTAGAAATTTAAGAAGAAATATACTATCTTACCCTTTAAATTTATTTTTTTCTGAAGATTTTAAGAACGTCTAGGTTTTAAACTTAGAAATTTAATTAAGAAGAAATATACTATTTTACCCTTTAAATTTATTTTTTTCCTGAAGATTTTAAGAACGTCTAGGTTTTAAACTGAAAAACTTAAGAAGAAATCTACTCTCTTACCCTTTAAATTTATTTTTTCCTTAAGATTTTAAGAACGTCTAGGTTTTAAACTTAAAAATTTAAGAAGAAATATACTATCTTACCCTTGAGAGTTTTCTTTTTCTGAAAATTTTAAAGGCTTATGGTAAGTTTTGATTTTAATTGTTAAAAAAACTAACGCAAACCTGGAATTTTCCTATGAAGCTTCTAAGAACTTCTGATAAGCTTTGAACTTAAAAGAATTGCTAAGATGAAATATGCAATCTAAATCGATTTTTTTTCTCAAGCTTTTAATTAAAGGTTTATGACAAGTTTTGACATTAATAACAGTTAAAAAAAAAAATATAATTTTACCCCTTTACTATTTTTCTTCTTTGAAGGTCATAAACTTCTGATAAACTTTGAACTTTAAAAGAAACTCAAAATAAAAAATAACTTACCATTGAATTTTTTTTTTTATTTAAATTCTATGGACCAGATAAGTTTAAGGCTAAAAAAAAAATATTTTTTGAAGACGAAATATGGAAAGTTACCATTATAATTTTATCTCTTTCTGGAGATTTAAAAAAAAAGTTCAAATGATTTAAAAGTTTCTTAAAAGTTTTTTTAAAATTAGCTGTTAAGTTTAAATACAACTTACTGAAATTTTATCCTTTTCTGAAGATTTTAAAGACTTCTGATACTGTTCGGAATCTTCATTTTCTTTACGATTTCTCAATTTTTGTTTTATCAATTGTTTTAAAACCATTTTTTGGATTAAATTCTTTTCCCTTATATACTTGTTTGTTATAAAATGAATTAAATTTACTGGTCCTCCATTTTCCTTCCAATCTCTATCTATTATTTTAAGTAGGCGTTTTACGTTCTTATTGAATAATATAACTAACTTTTTATTTATCTCGTTATAATCTAACATTGATTTCTCAATATATTTATCAATTATTTTAATTATATTGGATATTGTACTAGCATCCACTGTTATTTCTTTGGGAATTTCAGCTACATCCATTAGCATTTTAAGTACCTGTTGAATTTCGTAAGATTTATCTATATCCGCAATTGCTTTCGTTACATGAAGCTTCTTCAATTGTGGTGACAACTTCTCTTTAATGACTGGAGGGACTATTTGATAAAAAACCAAAGGAAAATCATTGTTATTTATATCTTCTTCTATAAGGTGGAAAAATTCTTTGTATGTTTCGTACATGCTTTCGAGAATTTCTGGATTTACTTCTTTACTCAAAACATTAGAATTTATACCAATTTCTGAAATAGTTGGAAAATATTTTCTCATGTTAAAGACACGAATTTGAGAGGAATCTTCGTTAGAGCTAAAGACGTTGTGGTGACTTTCCTCTGAAGATTCTTCATTTGTCAACCAAATTTAAATTAAAATTAATAGCAGTCTGCTCTTATTTTTTATCTAACCTTTCACATACCTTGGTTTTCCCTTGATAAATACCGTATTTTTCGTTTTCTTCAATTGCGTAAGCTTCCAGACCTCTAGACTGATATTTATTATCAGTAGTTTCAAATCCTTCGATTACAGAGTCTGAAGTTTCATGATCATTTTTAGGAAAAATGAATTCGCACAAAGAGGGATTTGTATTTTTAAGTAAATATTCTATTCCTAAGGTGGCCTTAACCTTTTCAGTAATATCTTCTTCGTAACTGGGTTCCGATTTCACACTTCTTTTGCCACGTTTATGATATTCACCATCAGGAACTTCCGATTCGAGATATATGGAATCATCTAAGTATTCTTCAACATCTTCGACTCTACTTTCATCATCTAAGTATTCTCTAGGAGTTTCATAGATACTTTCTTCATATATAGTTTCTTCAACTTTAAGAGTTTCATACATAGTTTCTTTATCATCTAAGTGTTCTTCGGTATTTTCCAATACGGTCTTTTCATCATCGTCTCTAAGAATTAAAAAATCAGCTTACATAAGAAAACACTAATTAAACTTAATATATCAGATTTATTTTTAAATTTATATCAAGATCTAATAGTACTATAATATGCGATGTAAATGTCCTTACCCTATACTAATGCGGGCACACGAACAAATATGTCAGTCATCTTTACCCCCGACTATTGAGTGATGGGTTAATGTAGCTATATAATGTAAATCACGACAAAGTTTGTAGACCTCAAAAATATTTATATTGATTTAATATTAGTTACGACTAAATCTGACTTACTTTGATATTTCCTTTCATGCGATTTGTACTATTAAAATGACTATTACTAAAATATTACTAAAATTTGTTTATAATTATTCAATTCCCTTGAAATAAAGAAAATTTTATTAAACATTCTGCTATTAACTTTCAAAACTAGTTACTTATTAGACAAACATTCGAGAAAATTTTCACAAAGCAAGCAAAGGTCATTTGACTTTGCTCTTATTTTTTAGAAGAAAATGGTGACACTTGGCAACTACAAGTGTTTAATTTAGAAAATGCTGACGCTTGGCAACTATTCGTGTCTAATTTAATTTTTACTTTTCTTTGCGAATCTTAATACAAAGATGCCAAACACTATTAAGATAAATAGTAATATATAAATTATGTTTAAACTTTTTTTTAACTTTATTATTACAACTAGAATACATGCATTGCATATGAACATTTTTCTAAGGAGGGCAGATCCCTCGTAGCACCCGCCCCCTTTAATGATCACGAAATATAATCAATAAAAAATTAAAGTAATATGTAGACTTTAAATTTTTTTGTTTTAATTACATTTACTACTAGAGTATATGTATATCAGAGGAGCATTTTTCTACGGGGCGGACCACCCAGGTACCTCTCGACCCATGAATAGTCTTGAAATATAATATATATATAGCGCTATAATTTTTAAATTGTAGCACATATGGTAGTAATATCTCATAAGATATTGAGGAGGACAAATTTTAAAAAGGACAAACGAAAGTAGACATATATTACTGTAATTGAAAAAGACATATTTATTTATATGAAAACTCTTTACTATGGCAGAAAAAACCAAATAGGTTACATACATATAAATATATATATGGTAAAGGTGGAAATTGTTTCTGAGTTTCTGTTAAAAAATATCGAAAATCGAAAATATCGGAGAAGCCTATCGTAAACAAGAGAGTTGCCAGAGGTACTATTACTAGACATAGACACAATTATTATTACTTACTTTTCTAGCAGAACCTAATTCAACTTATCATAACCTGAACTACCGAAATTGCCGTAAAAAGAGGCCTAACCTACACAAGAATTTGCCGTAAAAGAGACCTAACGTACACAAGAACGTTTGCACGACATAGTAGCCTAGGGCTAATTATAGGCAGGAAAATATCGATTAAAATAAAATATTGACAAAAAAATATAAATATAAAAAATATCGAAACTCAGAAACAATCTCCACCTAAGCCTATATATATATATATATGTAGGTAAAGGTGTAGATTGTTTCTGACTTTCGATTATCCGAAAATATCAATAATCGAAAATATCGGAGAAGCCTAACGTAAACAAAAACGTTGCCAGAGGTACTATTACACTAGACACACACACAATTATTATTACTTACTTTTCTAGCAGAACCTAATTCGACTTATCATAACCTGAACTACCGAAGATGCCGTAATTTAACCTAAATAATAATAATAATTTTAATATACTTATAGTTTATAACATAACCTAAATTTAAGGTATCTGAACTGAAAAGAACAAATTACACTTATTCGTTAGGTATAAAAGTATCGATTAAAATAAAATATCGACGTAAAAAAATATCGATATAAAAAATATCAAAGGTCAGAAACAATCTACACCTAAGCCATATATATATATATATATATATATATATATATATATATATATATATATATATATATATATATATATATATATATATATATATATATATATATATATATATATATATATATATATATCACTGCAACCCTCATCTATCAGGTGCTAGATTAATACTAAAAGTTGTCTGAGCTAGAAAAAATAAAAATAAATAACGTTAAGGTAGTCAAAATG
>SEYY01004687.1:77500-82500 GCA_009176605.1 Armadillidium nasatum
TGTTAGTTTAGAATTGCTGCCACAAGCCAATATCTAACTTATATCCACGGTAGATTAGTTTACAATTAGTGCAAAGTATCAAACTATTATCACGTTAGTTTAAAATCGTGCAACGAGCCAATATCAAACTTATTTCCACTGTAGATTAGTTTACAATTGTTGAAACAAAATATTATCAAACTTTTATCACGTTTGTTAGTTTAGAATTGTTGCAAGCCAGCATCACTTCTATCGACGGTAGATTAGTTTAGAATTGTTGCAACAAAGTATCAAACTTATATCACGTTGATTTAGTTGTTGCCACAAGCCAATATCAAACTTATATCTACGCTGGATAGTTTAGAATTGTTGCAACAAAGTATCAAACTTTTATCACGTTTCTTAGTTTAGAATTGTTGCAACAAGGAAATAATCGAACTTAAATCACATTTGTTACTTTAGGATTGTTGAAAGTATTATCAAACTTGTCACGTTTTTTACAGTTTAGAATTGTTACGACATTGTATTCTATATGAAGAATCTGAAACTTTGTATACCCTTATATTTTCTAGAAGTTTTATAGGTTGAAAAATATTTTTACCTTTGTCAGCGGCATACCAATATCAGTTATTTGAATTTGTTTCAGAAATTTGGGGAAAAAATTGAATTTAATGTAAATATAAATAGGAAATTTTATATAGCGTTCATTACTTTCGTTATAAGTGTATGTATATGCATATGTGTGTGTGCGTATGTACTGGTAACTTTCACTTTCCAAACTGTTCGAATTTTAGAAAATTTGAAAGTATATATATATATATATATATATATATATATATATATATATATATATATATATATATATATATATATAATATATATATATATATATATATATATATATATATATAATATTACACACAAAGTATCTTGCAACTATGAACTTTGTTGATTAGATTTACGAACATTCGTGTTTCAGAATTAAAATGATTTAGTTTATTATTACCAGAATATATTAGTAGGCTAACCTAACACCACCTAGTGATGGTGAAGTATATTTCTTATATATGTTCTTATATGTTCTTATATGTAAGATTGCGACAAATGGATACAATATTGCAGACAAATTTGTCTTGAAAAAGGTATGATTAGTAGGCAAACCAAACCACCTAGTGATGTTGTAATATAATTCTATGTAATAAGATTGCGACAAATAAATGGATACAATATTGCAGACAAATTTGTCTTGAAAATGGGATGAAAGCATATTAGAGAAGTTTAAAGGTGATAGCAGTAATTTCTCAATCATTGTTTGTACTTTGTTTACTTTGTTGCAATTGTTGCAACAGTATGAAACTTATATCCACGGTAGATAGTTTAGAATTGTTTATTGTGGTGGAGAAATATATTTATATATATGTAATATATAAGATTGCAATAACTAAATGGATACAATATTGCAGTCAAATTTGACTTGAAAATGGTATTTTTTCTTTAATTTTGGAATTTAATATTTGAAATGATTTCTTTAGGTTGCATATTTCAACGTCTTTAGAAAATATCAAACTTCTGTTATATTAAATGCTTATTTATCTATTCATAAAGATAAACCATTTTATTCTTGTCTACCAAAATCGAAACTTTTCAAATTTAGTGTTTCCTTCTTTCTAAGAAATGTTATTGGGATAATATTTTTTATCAGAAATGGGGAAAGGAACAATGTTTCTTCTAGATAAATTTTCTTAGTTGAAGTTAAAATGTGTAAAAGTAATGATCTTTTTCTTTTCTCATTTTATTTAGTTTGTTTTCGTTCATTCATTTTTTTCTTTGCATTTTCTTTTTCTCTCATTCTCTCAAATGCTTACAATTTTTCATATTTCAGAAAAAATGAATATCTACATTCAGATTTTCATAGTATTCGCAGTTTTAGTAGTACAGAGAACTTGTAAGAATATTTCAAAGTAAGTAACTTTTCTTAAAATAAAGATTTATGTTTAAAATTAGTGATGAAAATATTTAAATGAAGGTAAATCTAAAAACTTATTGTTGCTTAATAAAACTAATTTTTTTTTAGGTATTATGAAGAAACTAGATTAGAATTGCCTGAAGAAATTTTAGCATTACATCCCAACTCTACCATTCCCGAATCGGAATTCAATGAAAGCCAATACCATACAATGGGTAAAAGAAGTTTGGAATCCGAACTCAGTCGCAAAGAAACTACTAAAAGTGAAAAGATAAATTTGGAACCAGAATATTTCGCACACATTACTTATCCTACCAATTCGGATTCAGAATCCCCTTCAAATGAAAGTGAACTTGAGGAAGAAAGATCAGATTTTGTAAGCGAAGAAACTGGAACTATAAATAGTAAACATCAGTCAAGAGGCATTAAATTTTATAAAACTGAAGATGACTTAACAGAAAGCAAAATAAATGAGATTTATCAAAAGGAAATCGAAGCAACTCGTCACATGAATGACGAGAAAGAAAAACCTGTTAATTTAAATAAATTTTGGAAAAAGGAGACTGAAACTACAAGGACTTTAATGTTACAGAATGATAAATCGGAGTATTTCTCATCTAATATTCCCTCCGTAAATATTGGTTCAATAGTACTAAAAGATAGTGAGGAGCAACATGAAGTTAAACTATCAGCTAAAGTTATTGCAGCTCTTCTAGACTTGGGTATAAACCCCGCTCAGATTAAACCAGGAAATCCTGAAATTATCGAACCCCAATACAATATCCACAAAGAATTCTTAGAACTCATCGATAAAGATGTAAAAACTAATATTTTTCCACATATGTTCGTTTCCACAGTCTTTCCAGTTATTAAAGAATATCTTACACCACATCTGTTGAAAGCCAAATGTCATGACAATAGTTCACGAGATGTTTCACCACTACAGTGCTAGAATCTTTCTAAATATATTAATAAACTTGACTCTTTCTCCTAAATCTACGACAGAAGACATCCAAATTATGAGCAGTGTAAATATGCTAAATGATGATTTCTCCTCATCTGAAATAAAGGATGACAGCAAGAATAGGGAACTCGGGAGACAGTATGAAAAACTACTGAAAGATTTTCAAGAAATTATAGATAATGATTGGAAAGAATATAAAGCACCTGTTAACTTAATTAATTACTTTAGTTGCATCTTGTAATAGACAGTCGTTCATTAGAAAAACAGAAATGTTAATAAAACAAATGGAAGCTCAGAAAGAGAAGATAGAACTACCAAGTTACAAGGAACAATCTTCAAAGGTTAGTTGCGTTAAAGTATTCAAAAATGAGTAGTTAAAACGGTATCACGTAGTAGTAGTAATAGTAATAGTAGCAGTAAAGTTTATTCATATTTAGTTGTAGCATATTTGAGCGCTTGCCAGAACAAGTTCTTATTCATTATTTGGCACCTCATTGTTAGTAGATTTGTCAAACATTTATAATTGAAGTTAATTAAAATTTAAAAAAATTAATTAAATTTTAATTTAAAATTATTTAAATTATAAATTTTAAATACTTTATTAATGTACAGTCGTCAACAGAAGTTCGTTCCTATTAGGCTGGAAATAAATATTTATATAAAATGGAGATCATTTCATAAAAGCTCTATTTTGAATAAAAAGAAAATAAAAACATTGAGCGGGGCTTAATTGAACTGTGATTGGCTGAACCTGAAATGATCTCCATTTTATATAAATATTTATTTCCAGCTTAATAGGAACGAACTTCCGTTGACGACTGTACCATTGATACGTTTTGTTATTTTTAGGATGAAAATTCTAATAGTTTTCTACAGATGGCGAAGAACTTTTTTCTTATTCGAGAACGAGAAGAATTTTAATTACCAAGAATTTTTTAGCTTTGAAAATATAGAAAAGAGTTTAATATTTTTTAAAATTGTGTATTAAATATTAAATTAAAAACTTTAATATTTAGATGTAGTATTAATATACTAAGTTTCAATATATATATATATATATATATATATATATATATATATATATATATATATATATATATATATATATATATATATATATATATATATATATATATATATATATATATATATATATATCTATAATTAAACGGAATTTCTAATTTTAGAGCTCATGTAAAATTTCTGCACTTAAACATACCGAAAGTATAATTTAACATATTAGAAATCCTAAAGCTGCAGTCCTGAAATTTTTGTAAAAAAACTTTTGAAATAAAAACTAATGGTAAATTACCACATTAAAAAATAAGATAAAATAAGCTGAATAGAATAGGTTGTGGAAAAATAAACTTTGCATACTTAATTAAAAAATGGTAAAAAAATGTTAGCGTTCTTATGATTATTAAACACTTTAAGCAAATGTTTTGCATAGAATAATTTTAATTTAGTTATTTGACTCTAATTCTGTAAATGAACCTGTGCTATAGAAATCCTTTGAGCAAAGTGGGTGAAATAAAAAAAAAAAATGAACAATACGTAATTTTTTTTTTTTTAAGCTCACGAATTAGAATGGCAATTCAGTTTGTGGTCGAGAGCTTCCCCAGCTCTCGGAGCGTGCGGATCGCTCGCTCTGAATCTGGTGATGGCCTGAAGGGCAGTTTTTTGTCTGCCCGGAGGGACGGCATATGCCCTCGTTGGTGAGGTCCGCTCTCAGAAGCAAAACAAAACGAAAAAAAGTTTGCTGTCAGAGTTGGACAATGTTTGTGTGAAAAAATCAAAAAAATGGCATGCGACCAATTCCCAATAGTTATTTATGATTTATAGTTTGGTGGCTAAAGAGTTTGACGGGTTGAATTTGTTTCGAATTTGGGAGCTGGAAAGCCCTAAAATCAACATTTTCAAGTGCTGAGTGAATCGAACACCCCAAATGTGATACATAATATATATAAGAGCGAAAAAGATGATAAAGCACAAGCAATCGGCGTAAAAAAATTTTTTGGAATAAGTTTCATGAATCTAAAGATGTGAAAACTAATATTTGTCCACTTAGAATCTGGTTTAGTACGAGAAAAT
>SEYY01004687.1:87500-107500 GCA_009176605.1 Armadillidium nasatum
ACTTATAACTAACAACTTTTAATTTTTAGGTCTTGAATCATAAAGCAATTAAAGGAGTATTGAATGACTGTAGAAGAGCAAGTTCATTAAAAGAAAAGGCATTTTGTAAGAGATTTGCTGACCTTACAATAATGCTGTAATTTAAAAATCTTTATATTCAAAATTTAGGGTTGCTTAAAAATAAAAATTTAAAACTTTAATTTTAAATATTTCAATAAAAAATATTCAAACTATTTTTGAATTGAGTTAAATGTAAATAACTTTTAACTAGTTGAAAATTTGGTTAATTGCAAAGGTAATTAATATTAAATACTAAACTGATGAATTATATATTAATCATTGGTAACAAAAATATATTTTTTCCAAGAAAACTTTTTTTTGAAATTTATTTTCCCAGAAAAGGGTATAAAATAATCACGAATATTTGACCCTTTTTTCACAAGAAAAAGGTGTGAAGCTCAATAAAAACACATCAGCTAATTGAGACCTACATGAAAAAGGTGTGAAACTCAATAAAAACACATCAGCTAATTGAGTTGGTGATTTTTGAAAACTGTAAAAGGGTAAAATAACATTGATAAATGATCCTGAAAAAAGTTACGAAGTCTCCTAATTTGATGTAACAATTGATACTTCTTAACCAGACCTAACTGAATATTAATTTATGGGAAATCAAATTTATATCTTCGTAATCGAGCGATTAAAATGACTTGTATACAAATTTTTATTAAAAATACTGATATATATATATATATATATATATATATATATATATATATATATATATATATATATATATATATATATATATATATATATATATATATATATATATATATATATATATATATATATATATATATATATATATATATATATATATATATATATATATATATATATATATATATATATATATATATATATATATATATATATATATATATATATATATATAATATATATATATATATATATATATATATATATATATATATATATATATATATATATATATATATATATATATATATATATATATATATATATATATATATATATATATATATATATATATATATATATATATATATATATATATATATATATATATATATATATATATATATATATATATATATATATATATATATATATATATATATATATATATATATATATATATATATTTTTTTTTTTTTTTTTTTTTTTAATGTCTCCTCCGGTGGGCAAAGGCCAGGAGGCCTACCAAATTCCACCGGAGTTGGGAAAGGTCTATAATCATGGTCGATGGTGGCCGACGTGTCCAGACACACGGCGTTTGAAAGTATGCAAGTCAAAGGAAGTTGGGAAAACAGATGAAGGGAGTGTGTTCCAGACTTTACCAGTAGAGTATATGTAAGACTGAGCATAGCGGTTAAGTCTGGGGTCAGAGAGTTGGACAGAGAAAGGATGAGAATGTGTAGAGAGGCGTGTCGCACGAGCTCTTCTCAATGGAGGAGGTATGCAACGAGAGAGTTCAGAAGAGCAGTGTCTGTTGTAATAGCGATAGTAAAGAGAGAGTGACGCAACAATTCGACGGGCAGAAAGAGATTGAAGAGAGTTAGTAAGAGTAGGAGAGTTGATGAGACGAAATGCCCTTGACTCCACCTTCTCTAAGAGAGCTGTATGTGTGGAACCACCCCAGATGTGCGAAGCATACTCCATACAGGGACGAACAACACCCCTTTACAGAGCAAGCAACTGGGGTGGCGTGAAATAATTTTGAAGGCGCCTCAGAACACCCCTCTTAGAAGCTTGTTTAGAAAGAGAAGTAATGTGATCTTTCCAAGAAAGATCACGAGAAAAAGAAACACCAAGAATATTAAGGACAGATGAAGGCTTGAGTTGTGTGTTTTCGAAGAAGATATCATAGTTGTGTGGAAGATTGTGTCGAGTGCAGAGATGGAGGAACTGAGTTTTTGAGGCATTGAAAACAACCATGTTTTCTCTGCCCCAATTTGAAATACGAGAAAGATCAGAGGTTAGTTGTTCCAAGGCTACCCTTCTCGAGTCTATCAACTGCTGTTGGGTGGGACGTTTTTCAAAATGGAAGGAATAATGAAGGGTGGAGTCATCAGCATAGGAGTGGATAGGAGATGAGGTGATGGAGAGAAGGTCATTAATGAAGAGTAGAAAAAGTGTTGGTGATAGTACAGAACCCTGAGGAACACCACTATTTATAGATTTAAAGGATGAACGGTGGCCGTCTACAACAGTTGCTATAGAACGACCGGAAAGGAAATTAGAAGAAGATCACAGAGAGAAGGATAGATACCGAAAGAAGGGAAGTTTAGAAATCAAAGCTTTGTGCCAGACTCTATCGAAGGCTTTCGATATGTCCAGCGCGACAGCAAAAGATTCACCGAAATGCCGAATAGCGGAGGACCAAGATTCAGAGAGAAGGGAAAGAAGATCACCTGTAGAGCGTTTCTTACGAAAGCCATACTGGCGATCAGAGATAAGATTAGAAGAATTTAGATGCTTCCAAATCTTCCTGTTAAGGATAGATTCGAAAACTTTAGAGAGAACGGAGGTCAAAGAAATAGGACGGTAGTTGGAGGGTTGAGAGGGGTCCCCCTTCTTCGGCACAGGTTGAATGAGCGCACGTTTCCAGCAAGAAGGAAAGGTTGAAGTAGAAAGACAAAGACGAAATAGTTTACCGAGGCACGGTGCAAGCTCGGAAGCACAAGTTTTGAGAACCACAGGAGGAATACCATCAGGACCGTACGCCTTCTTAGTATTAAGCTCAGAGAGAGCAGAAATGACATCTTTAGAAGAAATTCTAATTTTAGGCATAATTGAGTTAGAGGGGGTTGAAGGAGGAGGAATAGCTCCGGAATCGTCTAAGGTTGAATTAGAGGCAAAAGTTTGAGCAAAGAGTTCAGCTTTAGAAGAAGGTAAAACAGCAGTTGTGCCGTCGGAAGATATTAAAGGAGGGAAAGAGGAAGAAAGCAAAGTTAGAGTTGACATTTTTTGCAAAATGCCAGAAAGAACGTGAAGAAGAGGAACCAGAAAGATTATTGCATTTTTTACGGAGAAAGGAGTTTTTAGTGTTACGAAGGATAGATTTTGCACGATTCCGGGATGAAATATAAATAGCGTGAGTTTCAGGAGTTTGAAGACGACGGTAATCCCTGAAGGCAGCATCCCTGCGGCGGATAGCACGAGAACAAGCAGAGTTAAACCAAGGTTTATTAGGTTTAGTAGAAGGGAAAGAATATGGAATGTATGCCTCCATGCCAGAGAGAATCACCTCGGTAATGCGTTCTGCACACCCCGAGGGACCCCTCCCACGGAAGCAATAATCATTCCACGGGAAATCAAAGAAGTACGACCGCAAGTCCGACCAGCTTGCGGCACCGAAGTGCCACAAACGTTTCCTTTCCGTAGAAGGGGGTCTTTCCTGCGGAAGACTTGAAGAGATAGAAGAGGATACAGAGATAAGAAGATGATCGGAGGAACCCAGAGGAGGAAAGAGTTTAACAGTATAAGGAGAAGGATTAGAAGTTAGGAAAAGGTCTAGAACGTTGGGTTCATCTCCAAGACGATCAGGGATACGAGTAGGGAGCTGCACCAACTGCTCAAGGTCGTTTTGGATAGCGAAAATGGAAGGCACGTTCACCAGCTGTATCATGAGAACTAGAAGAAAGCCATTGGCGGTGGTGAACATTGAAATCACCTAATATGATGATTTCAGAGAAAGGAGAAGAAGAGAGAATGTGCTCTATTTTGGAGTTTAAATAGTCGAAGAATTTAGCATAGTCAGTAGAATTAGGAGATAAATAAACTGAACAAATGAATTTAGTCGTATAGAGTGGCAAGAGAGCCTAAGCCATAAGGTGGAAAATTCGGAAGACTCCAAATTAGAGACACGAGAACAAACGACATCGTTGCGCACATATGCACAACAACCGCCTTTGGCTGAAAATTGAGGATAGAGACAGTAGGAGGAAACAGAATAGGGTTTGCTATCAGAACGCTCAAACATCTGAGTTTCGGTCAAGAATAAGAGGTGAGGTCTAGAAGAAGAGAGGTGATGTTCAACAAAGTGGAAATTAGAGTGCAGACCGCGAATGTTGCAGAAATTAATGAAAAAATTAGACCGTGCATCAGGACAAGCCGGCGGCCGAGTCCTGGTGGCACCAACCCCATCACCGGAGGCCACCAACTCCCAAGTGGTGATGGGGGAAGGGGTGGATGAGGGGCTATTTTTGGAAGCCGCCCCCCGTGGCTTCTCCGAGGCTACCGAAGTTGACGCCATTTTTTATTTTATTTTAATTATTTTAAGATGTGTTAGAAATGTTTTATGTATGTAAAGGAGAGCCACTCCGTGTAGATAGAAGGTGAGCGCGAAAGGGAGCGAACCATTGGGCACCGGGATGAGATAGGAGTACCTTTAACATCCCGTATACCCAACAGGGGGTAATCTCATCGCTTATATATATATATATATATATATATATATATATATATATATATATATATATATATATAATATATATATATATATATATATATATATATATATATATATATATATATATATATATATATATATATATATTTTAGATTATCTCACTGGCATTGCTCTTTTCAAGGAGGGGATCATTTTTAGGTAGTTTCTATTGTCTGCATGAGGGATTGAACCAGCACCTTCAAACACGTGTCAATCACACTACCGTAATGCCACGGTAGCGGTGTTATATAAGCATTGATTAGTCAGGGTATTGCGAAACTAGACATAAATATTTAAGTTTGAGAGGTAATAAAATAGTCAGTTCAAGACAAGGAGAGAATTTCGTAACCATTTAGCGTAGTGTATTAAATATTCAGTACCGTAAACTGGAATCATGTTGATAAACATAAATGGAATAAATTATTTGCTGAAGACTGTGAATCCCAGGAGAAGAAAACATAAAACTAGAGATAAAAATATAAACCTTTGGTTGACAGATCTCATTACTTCCTCTGCAAATTGAAGTTTTATAAGGTTTTGAGCAGATTGATTGCATTTTTGGCTTCATAAAAAAAACTTAGTTTTTTCGATGGGCAGCAAACCACGAAACTACCGAAAGACGTTTCCCAGAATTTAGATATTTTATTAGTATCATTAAGGGACGTACAGTCGTGAACAGAAGTTCATTCCTATTAAGCTGGAAATAAATATTTATTTAAAATAGGGATCATTTCAGATTCAGCCAATCATAGTTCATTTAAGCCCCTCTCAATGTTTTTATTTTCTTTTTATTCAAAATAGAGCTTTTATGACATGATTTCCATTTTATATAAATATTTATTTCCAGCCTAATAGGAACGAACTTCTGTTCACGACTGCACATGGTCATCGTTTTGCATGGTTGAGAAAATTTCTTGGGAACTATGAAGTGTCTAAATATGGGGAACACGCTCACTTTATTTTTGAAACTTTACTGCAATAAGAGTATCTCACTGCATAACCTCTAGTCATTTGGATAGTTTCTTAGATAATCCCAGGTGATCTAAACTAGGAATAAGGTGAACGATCTCACTAAGAACTGAGAACTATGAAGAGAGTACCGTGGACAGCGGAATACTCACATATATGTTTCAAATTTATGGAGCATCTGTGATTTTGCAGGCACAATCCTTTCGCTGGAATATTCCAGGAAGTTTTCCTAGGCGGTTTCAATATATAAAATATATATAAATTTATAAAGTATATCATCTTCAAAAGCTTAGCTAATGGAAAAAAAAGTAGTACTGTGAATTTTTGAAACCACTACCTCAATATACTCAACAGTATATATAGGTCACCAAAAGTATAAAATAATAGTAATAATTATATATATAAATAGTATAAGCAATTTTTAATTACAGTCCTACTCACGGGTCAGGGGGTATGGGGGGAACTTCCCCGTAGATATATGTTCGTGTGCCATGCATTTGTATAGAGTAAACAAATAGACTGGATATTATTTCTTAAAATTTTTCTATATCAAACTTTTTCTGTTTAAAGGCTTTTGAACCTTTCTTTAATAGGTAGATTTTGAGAAACATTTCGAATCTCGCCATTAATACTGTACCTCAAATCGCTACCTTAGTATGCGGACTTTAAATTTCAAGAAGTAAATATGGTGTTACCTCCAACCAATGATTGGCGTTTATAATTTTAAGCAAATACGGTGTTATCTCCGACCAATGAGTGGTGGATAAGTTACATTTTAAGCAAATACTTCCGACCAATGAATGGTGGCTAATACGGTTAATTTTAGCTTTGTAGAGAATATACCATAGTAGTACCATCATATTTATTCGCTCCAATCATGACTCATTTCAGCTTTTATAGTTACGTAAAAATCTTGGACTAATTTCGGTAAAATATTTTGATACCTGAACTTGTACCTCATAATCCTTACTTCTAAGGTCCGATTTCTTTTCCAGTCTTTATGGTTCAGATTAAGGCACTTTCGGATTTCCGAGTCTAGTTCCTGTTGAGTTTCGAATAATTTCGAGTTTCGAAATAAGTAAGATTCCACCCATTTCTCAACATAACTGAAATATGACTCAGGTTCAGAATAGGATTCCCAATGAAACTTTGGTTCCCTTTTTTTTATCCACCAAAAAAAATTTCCAATGTAAATATATTTCACTAATTGTCAAGCTCAATTTTACAATATGAGAGAACATAACACGACCATAAGAAAACCAGGCTGTGAACCCTGGAATCATTTTTGAAGGATTCGGCTCAGACTCTAGTTTTATAGTTTCAAGGTATTAGCTCCGCACCTATTTATGCTCCCGAAAAATTTAGATTTTGCTTAGGTTCCATCGAAATAAGTTATTAGCTCTAGTACCAGTTAATGTTCTTAATTACTGCTCCGGCTCCACCCAAAATCTTGCGGCACCGCATTCCTGATAAAATTGATAACTTTCCTTTTGTGAATAGTTAGTCGTAGGTATTGCCCTATTCGAGGTGGGGAACTATATTGAAAATTTCTTATGATTTGCACGAGGATCGAAAAATTTCGTATAATCATAAGACTATCACTACCGTAATGTCACGGTAGAGTCATTCATTAACTTTATGGTGTAACACACTAAGCTAATTCCACTTAGACAACTTACAGATAACACTAAAAAAATTATTTCAAAATAGATTTTTCCCAAGTTAAGGAACTGTTAATCTAAATGCTCGCCTTGTCAATGTATGTTTCGTAATTACTATTATTATTCTATTTAGTCTATTTTTTTCAGTTATCTTCTATGTTTAAATGAAGAAAAATGTTATCTTGGGGAAAGGAAAATTTCCTTAAATGGGGAAAATTGGAATAATTGTAATAATAAACTGGAAAGAAAATTTAAAATTTATAAGTTGGTTTTTAATCCAATATAAACCTTCAGTGTAAAATAATTACTAATGTTTTAATTTCAAAGTATGTTTGTAAATAAAGTCATGCAATTTCTGGAAACTCGTCATCCAAAGAAAGCCTAATTTTTTTTTTTTTTTTAAGTGGAACAAAAGGCTCCAAAATTGCCCCATTCCTCAATAAGTTCCTACTTGGCACCACTTTATTAAAACCACGAATTTAATAATTTAATAGTTTAATTTTATAACTAATAGAAATTTAAAAGTTTTAAGATACATTTTACCAGAATAAATTAGTAAAAGTTTCTATAATTCCCATTTTTACGAGATATTCAATCATTGTTTTAAGTGATTCTTCCGCATCCTTTATTTCTTTTGATTCGAGATTCTCGTTCTGGAAAACGAAAAATTTAAGTAGAATGCAATATTGGTTTGAAATCCAAAAGGGCTAAATATTCTTAATGTTATTTTGGAAACTGCAGTTTGAATTAGAATATAGTAAAATTTATTATTAAATTCAGAAGTTTACGAGCGCTTTATAATCTGTACTAATTTTTTAAAAAGAAAATTGAGAAAATTTATAAATAAAAAAATGAATAGGCTTACCTTCCTAATTCTGATGCCTAGTCTTTCCATGAGACCCTTGCTCTGGAAAAGAAAATTTGAATTACAGTATAGTAAGGTTTATAATTAAATTAAAAGGTACTTGTGAGTTTTACACCTCAGATTTGTCTTTTTGAATTTGTCTGGAATATCTTAGAATAATTACAATAGGAATATCTTAGAATAATTACAATAGTTACCCCATAAAATAAACTTAAATATAAAATAAATTTAATTATGGATGCATGGCAGGGTAACATTTTTCTACCTGTTATATTTATGTAATAAATACACCAATATCGCAGACATTTTAAAAATTGCAATTGCAAAACTAAAGTTATTTACGGTTAGAGTTATTACCTCACGTGCTTGAGGGCGCCAGTTCGATTCCATTTGGATATCCTAGGTATATACTACATAGGAAGGTTCCTCTCCAAGAATAGGAGAATGTCCGCGAGATGAAATTTTGTATATATATAAAATATATATATATATATATATATATATATATATATATATATATATATATATATATATATATATATATATATATATATATATATATATATATATATATATATATATATATATATACACATATGCATATACACATACATATACACATAGACATATACACATATATATATATATATATATATATATATATATATATATATATATATATATATATATATATATATATATATATATATATATATATATATATATATATATATATATATATATATATATATATATATATATATATATAATATATAATAATAAAATAAAAAAAAAAAAAAAAAAAAAAAAAAAAAAAAAAAAAAAAAAAAAAAAAAAAAAATTTTATTTCCTTTAAAAAAAAAAAAAAAAAAAAAAAAAAAAAAAAAAAAAAAAAAAAAAAAAAAAAAAAAAAAATTCCTAATTTGTCAATTAAAAATGAGAATTTTTACCTCCCTATTTCTGAAGCTCTGAATATTTGGAACTCCCAGCGGCGTAGTTTCCTTTCACTTGAGATTGATTTTCAATGAACGGGGCAATTTCTTCAAGTTTGTCTAAAATAAAATATATAGAGTCTACTGGAATAATATTAACATGCATATCCTCCT
Organism: Armadillidium nasatum; assembly: GCA_009176605.1. NCBI lineage: Eukaryota > Metazoa > Arthropoda > Malacostraca > Isopoda > Armadillidiidae > Armadillidium > Armadillidium nasatum. The sequence continues at coordinate 96,600 of SEYY01004687.1, forward strand.
TTACAAGTTCTATAAAGTTTTTTATGGACTCCTTATATTTTGTTACTAATTTTCTGTTAAAATCATTATCTTCTAATCCTAATAATTCCAATGTATTATTAAATTCTTGATAAAGGTAGGAAAAAGATAACGCTTCTTTCAAATCCGAAATACCAGTTAAACGTTCGAAGTAAGGAGATATCACAGGAGTTTTAAGGATTTTGTCTACTGTCTTTGTTACATGATCAAGAATTCCATCATTTGAAACTCTGAGGTTCTCATTGATGGATGGCAAGAGCGTGCTGTAAAATACGAATATATTGTTACTGTAATTCTCTTCTTTTTCTACGAGAGAGAGAATCCTCCTGTAGACGTTTTCGAGTTTCGCTCTCCTAAACGAAATTGTGGGAGGTTTTAGGAATTGTTTTCGAAGCATCTCTATGGCATTTCTTAACGTTAGTTCTTGAAAATTAAAGATACTAGTACGAGATTTTCTTTCATTCAAGTTTACAAAAGGCTTGGGAATGGAGTCTGTCTTCCAGTTGATAGGGTCATCATCGTCGTCATGTTCTTTCAAATCATCATCTCTGGCTTCCCTTTTATTTTCTTCGAAAATTAATTTTAAGTTCGCGATATGATCCTCTTCGTCATCTAGTTCCAAGGACTCTTCTGTTGGGGACCTCCAAGCCAAGTCTTATTCTACCATTACTTAAAAAAAAATTAGGAAATCTAAAATCTGTATAAAGAATAGTAATTAAATCAAACCTGTTGAAGAACGGAGAACTACTTTCGTACAATATAAATACCAAAGTAAAAAAAAAGTTACTAAAAAATTTGAATTGTACTTTGATGTAATTTTGAATTTTGATAGACCGACATATCGATATATGTAGAACAGTGTATTCTTAAATATCCTATTCGATAATTAAATTTGAATGCATGAGACATTTGTGTATGGGGCTCTGATTCCCTTACTCTTCTCGACTCTGAAGTAGTTGGAAGTTTACTTTTTCAACTTTTTTTTTTTAAAACTTATTGATATCAATTTTAATATCGATATATAGTTTATTTCTATATATATTTATCGATCTATCAAAATTTACATATACAATTAGTGTTTATAGTAAAAAATTTTTTTTAAAGTTTTTGTATCGAAAGTAGTTTTCCTAACTACTTTTGTCTTAATTTAATTAAAATATATTTTGCATATATTTTCAATATAGTTAAAATAAATAAATCAAATAAAGTACTGTTACTTTACTTTATAAAATACTGAATTCGAAATAAAAGTGAAGTACCATTGTAATATACTGTAACTTTTGGTTATCAAACGTACTCGAGTGATATACAGTTATAATTAGGGATGGAGCGATACCAAAATTTTTACCGATACCGATACCGATACCTAAAAATTCCCAGAAGCCGATACCCGATACCCGATACCTGAAAATATGCCGATACTACTACCGATACCGATACTTTACTCCTATACAAATTTTTGGCCGATACCGGTATCGGAAAATATGCCGATACTTGCCGATACCGATACTTCACTCCATCCCTAGTTATAATATACAAGTACACCACTATTAAACTTAAAACAATACTTAGCTAATTTACGTAGTTATTTTTAATACGAGTTATTTGCTTATTTAATTTACTTAATTTTCTTGGCTAATTTACTAATTGACTATGGCTAATTTTAAAATTTAAAGTTAAAAATTAAGATAAACTTTGTATATATATATATATATATATATATATATATATATATATATATATATATATATATATATATATATATATATATATATATATATATATATATATATATATATATATATATATATATATATGTTTAGACAACTTAAAAAATTAAAATTATACTTATCAATAACCTATTTTCATTGTCCCTAGCAAAGTTTCTAACCTAATTTTAACTACTTTTAAACTTACTCCGAAATCTGGCACCATGAAAGCTGTACAATTGATATTGCTAATCCCAGAGCAACGTATATGGTAACTCCCATTTTACTGAAAATAAAATTTATTAAGTTATAAAAAATTTCAAGATATATAAAATAAATTCTGTTAATTAAATTCAATTTGTTATAAAGCCATGTATATCATTGTCAATTTTAACACATTACTATTTACATTTATTTTAATTATATATAGAAAAAAAAACTGCTTTATTAAAGTTTATGAACTTCATTAAATAATACTATTATTATTATTCATAATTATAATTAAAATAGATAATTGAAAACTTAATTTTAATTAACTTACTCTGTGATACGAAGAAAACCACAAGAAAAAGACTACCATCATTGTTACTATAATTGAAATAATGTTTTCAAGTAGTTGGTTTATATATATATATATATATATATATATATATATATATATATATATATATATATATATATATATATATATATATATATATATATATATATATATATATATATATATATATATATATAGGTAAAGGTGGAGATTGTTTCTGAGTTTCGATTGTTAAAGAAATATCGAAAATCGAAAAATATTGGAGAAGCCTATCGTAAACAAGAGAGTTGCCAGAGGTACTATTACTAGACATACACAATTATTATTACTTACTTTTCTAGCAGAACCTAATTCGACTTATCATAACCTGAACTACCGAAGTTGCCGTAAAAGAGGCCTAACCTACACAAGAAGTTGCCGTAAAAGAGGCCTAACCTACACAAGAACCACATCCGACCACAATGTAAATAAAACGCAAACTAAAATTCTTTTAGGTATAAAGTATCGATTAAAATAAAATATCGACATAAAAAAATATCGATATAAAAAATATCGAAACTCAGAAACAATCTCCACCTAAGCCATATATATATATATATATATATATATATATATATATATATATATATATATATATATATATATATATATATATATATATATATATATATATATATATATATATATATATATATATATATATATATATATATATATATATATATATATATATATATATATAAAAGAGCTTTCTTTTTTGGGGATTTTACATATTTTTTACCAAATAAACTGATTCGGACGAGTTACCTTTGTTTTCGCGAAGCTTTAGAGATGCCAGCGTTCGCCATATTAGGCCGCTTTGCTGCCGTTAGCGTGAATTAGTTCATGTTATGTTAAGTCGAACTAGTTTTTTTTAGTTGCTGGCCGTTAGGCCTACATTTACTCATTAAGTCACGGTTAGGTAAAGTCGAACTAGTTTGTTAGCAAAAAAAATGAAGGGAAAAGACATAACCATATATAAGATTTACAAAATATACTCTCGCCAAATTGCGAAGAGCTTCACAAATATTTGAACTTGTCCGGTTTTTTCATGCTGCCATTGGCTTTGATTTAATTTTTCGCGTGTCGACTAGAAATGCGAAAGGTCATATATATATATATATATATATATATATATATATATATATATATATATATATATATATATATATATATATATATATATATATATATATATATATATATATATATATATATATATATATATATATATATATATATATATATATATATATATATATATATATATATATATATATATATATATATATATATATATATATATATATATATATATATATATATATATATATATATATATATATATATATATATATATATATATATATATATATATATATATATATATATATATATATATATATATATATATATATATATATATATATATATATATATATATATATATATATATATATATATATATATATATATATATATATATATATATATATATATATATATATATATATAATAATATAATATATAAAAATATATATATATATATATATATATATATATATATATATATATATATATATATATATATATATATATATATATATATATATATATATATATATATATATATATATATATATATATATGATAAATTCATATATTTTTTGTACTTACATTTATTTATAAAGAAGATCTATTTTCCTATCTTTCCTTAGAGCATATCTCTTTATTATTTTTTCATGCCATGAAGAGTCACTTGATAGCTCCGTTAAAAGCTCTTTTTCTATGGAAAGTAAAGACAAGAATGAGAGACGTTCCTGTCCTATAGTGTTCCTTGAGCAGCTTTTAATGCGATTTAAGCATGAAAAACTCCTTTCTACTGACGCTGTAGTTGCTGGAATGGTACCAATTAGACTAAAAAGTCTAAAAGTTTGTTGCAGTGTTATACACAAGTCATTCTCCACAATATTTTTCAAAATAGTTTCTACATCTTTATCGTGAAAAAGTTTGCGGTTTTCTTCAGCATAGACTATATTTAACTCGTTTCGAAGAACATTATCATTAAAATAGTTTCCGTAAGTGTCCATCAGCGACTTCAGAGAATCGCTGGGAAATATTTTTTGAAATTTTGCAAACTGACAGGAATCTGCAAGTGCGAGAAATTTTAAAGCTGACATGTTGGAGAATCGAGTATTTATTTGAGTAGTAATATTATCTAAGACAGAATAATAATTCATTTTATAATGGCAAGACACAGAAGATTCATTTTTTATTTTATTTCTTAAAGTACGTGGACCCTTTCCAGTTTCAATCTCAGCTTTTTTCATATAACTTAGGAAATTAGCATCATTTCGCATGTCATGTAGAGCTCTTTCACAAATAGATATATTTGAAATGCACATCTGAATATCTATTGTTTTTTTCTGGAGGACATTATACAGAATTTCAGTGTTCAGAAATATGTCATTGAAGATTAGTAAATAGAAAACAAAGTCAAATTCACACAATTTATTCTTGTAAGCCTCTGCTTGCCGGATTGTTTTGCTATTTGTACTTTCAGTTTTCATAAGTTCTTCGAACACTTCAATCAGCCCTTTTCTTTCTTTGAAAATAGAATTTACGATTTTAGAATTCGAATTCCACCTCACTTCACTGTGCGTTGGTATTCTTTTATTCACTATTCGATCTAAAACAGCAGTTCGTTTGGCTGACTTATGAAAAAACGAAGGTATTCCTTGTAAATTTGCAAAGAAAATATTAATGGCTGATACATTGCGACAGCTATGCTGTAGGACAAGGTTCAATCGATGTGCCAAACAATGAGTAAAAAGTGCTTGAGGAGCTAGACTACGAATTTTTGCCTGAAGCCCATTTAGCTCAGAAGACATTACACTAGCGCCATCATATGTTTGTGCAACGAGTTTATTTTTAAAATCAAATGGTTCTAATATTTCTACAAGTTTTTGGCATATTCCTGTTGCGCTTCGGTTTTCACCTACATCGTAAAAGCCTAAAAAATGCTCTTTTATTTTACCCAAAGAATCAACACAACGACAAATTACGGAACACTGAGTTAATTCAGATTTATCTGTCGTTTCATCGACTTGGATAGAAAAAAAGGGTGAGTCACGTATTATGTTGCAAATGGTTTCCTTTATTTCCATAGCTACGCACTCGATAATGTCGTTCTGAATAGTTTTTAACAGACCAGTAAATCCACGCATCTTTTCCCAATGGTTTTTTAATTCTTCATTATTATTCATCATCACAAAGAAAAACTCTTTAAAATTCCCTTGGTTGTACGAATCTTTAGATTCATCATGTCCACGGAAAGATAACTCTTGTTTAGCCAGTAGACAAGTAAGATCAATTAGTACTTTGAATATCTGTCTATTTTTAGCAACTATTTCATTAAATGCCTTTCTTGATCTTTTTGCTTGCTCGTTTATTTGTTCCAAAACGGTCAAGGACTCTTTACTTAATGTCTTAAAAGTAACTTCATTTTGAATGTGGTCTTTCGAACTAGAGTGCCTATCCAAGGCAATAGACAGATTTTTCCAGTCGTTATACCCTTCATTACACCATACATTTCTCTTTCTTCCTATAAGAGTACATGGCCAACAAAATAAACGATTTTTTTGTAAACTACCACAAAGCCACAAAAATTTATCATACCATGTCGATTTAAATGCTCTAGTACCTTTTTTACAAACATGTATATGGGTAAGTTTTGGTGTTGTTCTCCCTTCTTTTAAAATTAATCTTTTTTCCTCCTCAGATCTTGAAGCAAAAGGATTCTCTAATAAAGAAGCTATTATGTCATTACTGAAGTTCATTTTCACCAGTAAAATATTAATATTAATTTTCTACAGAAAAATGCACATATATATATATATATATATATATATATATATATATATATATATATATATATATATATATATATATATATATATATATATATATATATATATATATATATATATATATATATATATATATATATATATATATATATTTTGTACTTGCACTTATTTATTTTTATTTCAAAATCTTTAATTTCTCATGCAATGTTGAGTCACTTCTTTTTAAAAACTAACAGCTCATTTTTTATTAAAAACACACAAATCAGTAATAAATTAATATTTATTAAATGATATTTAAACAAACTTTAGCACAAAAAAACAAAATTAAAGAACGTAGACTCAACATTAGGCTTTGATACGAAGAACAAAAAGGCGCGTATGGAGTCGCCTGCCTCACTGACTCATACTGACTCAAATCTAGAGTCTTATCGATACACATAGTATATTTTTTATATTGTGTTACAAGTCAGTTTTCAGTATTCTATATAAATTATGAATTAAATAAATTGGGGCAAGAGATGATCAAGTTAAAATACATTATTATTATTATTATTATTATAATATTATTATTATTTCTGACAATGTAATTTAAATTTTATTTAAAAAAAAGGACTGCTTTAGAGACCACAATAGAATGAGTAGTATATATTTATACTGTGAAGAGTCGGCGTAGGGAGATGATGCCTACAGTTGCCGAGAAGGAATATATTTTTTTGACCGAGAAAATTACTATCTTCACTCAGCGCTAGTATGAAAAAAGGAATTAGGTTCAAATTTACGTCGGCGGCTTTTAGTATGCCTTTAAAATCAATCATATATATATATATATATATATATATATATATATATATATATATATATATATATATATATATATATATATATATATATATATATATATATATATATATATATATATATATATATATATATATATATATATATATATATATATATATATATATATATATATATATATATATATATATATATATATATATATATATATATATATATATATATATATATATATATATATATATATATATATATATATATATATATATATATATATGCTAACTTTGTAATATTTTTGGGTTCAAAAAAGCAAGTAGGCGTTGCCTACTCTGCCTACCCTGAAAAGCCGCCACTGATATATATATATATATATATATATATATATATATATATATATATATATATATATATATATATATATATATATATATATATATATATATATATATATATATATATATATATATATATATATATATATATATATATATATATATATATATATATATATATATTCGTATACGACAATTAAGGAGATTGTCACAATAGTTGGATTAGTGATGGATCGGATGTCATATTTTCCAATTTGCGGATGCGGATGCGGATGCGGATGTTGAATTTTCGAGAAGTGCGGATGCGGATGCGGATGTTGAATTTTCGAAAGTGCGGATGCGGATGCGGATGCGGATGTTGAATTTTCGAAAGTGCGGATGCGGATGCGGATGCGGATGCGGATTTTGAATTTTCGAAAAGCTCGGATGCGGATGCGGATGCGGATGTTAATTTTGATGAGGATGCGGATGCGGATGCGGATGTTAATTTTGATGAAGATGCGGATGCGGATGCGGATGTTAATTATATATATATATATATATATATATATATATATATATATATATATATATATATATATATATATATATATATATATATATATATATATATATATATATATATATATATATATATATATATATCACTATCACCTTTCCCACTTTCGTGAGGTGGTGCCCGCCACAATTCCCTTACAAACATAACTATTCTTACCTTTCAACGCTTTCACCACCTCCCTCAATCTCTGTCTCCACAAATCTTCTACCCTCGTCTAAACTCAAATTCCTTCCATCAAAATCACTCTCACTCCATCCATCCATCTCCACTTCGGCCTTCCCCTCCCCCTACCCTTCCCCTATCTACATCGGATCTACGTACCTTGCCAACCATTCTGTTCTCTTTCATTCTTCACATATGTCCAAACCATTTTAGCACATCCTCCTCCTCTCTATCAATTACACCCTTCTTTCATTTCTAATCCTATCAATCCTTCTCAATTTATATATCGCTCTCAAATCTTTCATCTCAAAGACATTGAAACTTTTTCTCGACCGAGCACTTATCGTCTATGTTTCACACACATACAATACAGAAGGTGAACACATACATTCAAACATTCTTATCTTTATTTCTTTCGAAATTTTTCCTTTCTTCCATACTTTTCTTAAGGCCCCCCAATACTTTCATTACTATTACCATTCTGTTCTTTATTAATTTTTCCGTCCTACCCTTACCTTCCACCCAACATTACTAGATATTTGAATTCATTCACCTCCTCAAGTTTCCATTCTCACACTTCTATAAACCAGTTCCTCCCTCCACATTTCCTCATCCCCACCTCCAATCCTCATAACTTTATTCTTCGCTGGATTGAATTTCAATCTCGTGTTTGCACATTTCTCTTCAAACTCTCTCACAAGTATTCTCATCTTTTCTCCAGATTCTGCCACCAACACATGCCGCATCATCTGCAAAAAGTAAAACATTCACTTCACATTCACCCTCCATATTTCTCAACGTAATACTCTTCTCTTCTCTCTCCATTTTTCTAAGTAAACCATTCATCAATAGATTAAATAACATGGAGATATTACAAACACCCTGTCTCAATCCCACTCCTATGCTAAACCAATCCGATAGTTCTCTCTTCACCCTCACTCTTGATCTACAATTCTGCATATATATATATATATATATATATATATATATATATATATATATATATATATATATATATATATATATATATATATATATATATATATATATATATATATATATATATATATATATATATATATATATAGTGATGGATCGGATGTCATATTTTCTAATTTGCGGATGCGAATGTGGATGCGGATGTCGAATTTTGGAGAAGTGCGGATGCGGATGCGGATGCGGATGTTGAATTTTTGAAAGTGCGGATGCGGATGCGGATGCGAATGCGGATGTTGGATGTTTCGCATCCGCGCATGCGGATGCGGATGCGGATGCCATCACTAAGTTGGATGGATAGAAAGAGACTGGAGAGAAGTAGTGAGATCAAATGAAAAACTTTCTACTTCATATTTTTAAGGAGAGCTGTGTGGGTGGAACCCCTCCAGAGGTATAATTTACACCCCATATTGTTTAGGAGACAAATAATGTTATCCTTAAAAGACAGATCACGAGAAAAAAGAAAGACCAATAATATTAAGAGGAGAAGTAGGTTCTAGTTGTGTTTTATCGAAGATGTTAAAGTTGTGTGGAAGATTATACCAAGTAGGATGAAGAAAATGAGTGTTTGTGGCGTTGAAAACACGTTTTCTCTGCCCTAATTAGAATTTCGAGAAAGATCAGAAGTCAACTGTTCCATGGTCACACTTCTTGCGGTAGATAATTGCTGTTGGGTGGCACGTCTTTCAAAGTGAAATAAGTAATGAAGGGTAGAATTATTGGCATGAGAGTGGAGAGGTGATGAAGATACAGAGAGAAATTCAGTAATGGAAAACAGAAAAAAAAGAGTTGAGAATAGAGGATAACCACTAAAGATAACCACTATTAATAGATTTAAATGATTAACGGTAATCATCTATGACAACGACCGGAAAGGAAATCAGAAAGATATACAGCGAAAGAGAGCAGTTTAGAAATTAAAGCTTTGTGTCAGATTGAATCTAAGGCTTTCGTATATCAGATCTACAACAAAATATTAACCATAATTCCGAGGAGCAGAGTATCAAGAATAAAAGAGAAGGGAATGAAAATTATTAGTAGTTCGTTCCTGAAGAAGGCTTACTTACGATGTGGAGATAAGATTACAAGAAATGAGATGCTTCTAAATCTTCCTGTTAAGGATAGAATGGAAAACTTTAGGAAGAATAGAAGTTAAAACGATACGTCCATAGTTATAGGGCTGATATGAGATCCCTCTTTAATTAGAGGAAGAATGAGGGCAGGTTTCCAACAAAAAGAGAAAGTCTAGAGGAAAGAGAAAATAATTTGAAAGTATGAATGCATGGCACACGGACATTTTTCTAAGTACCACATAACTCGTGAGGAGTGATGGAAAAATAATGAAATATCGCAGTCAAGTCATAACTCTATTAAAAAGTAAAAAAAATAAAAAATAAAAAATAAAATAAACATCAGGCAGTAAGATTTAATTTTTAGCATTATAAATATGGAATATGAAGACCTCAAACTGTTTTTACTCATTTCTCGAATTTTTTCTTTTACTTTTTTTTTTCTTTTACTTTTTTTTCTTTTCTTTTTTCTTTATAATAAATTCTTTCAACATTTAATAAAAGTTTTATAAAATCTACTGGGGTTGGTATTATTAATAAAAACTCAATAGACAAATGCAATAAATCTGAAATTTATTATTATTATTATTATTATTATTATTATTATTATTATTATTATTATTATTATTATTTTAATTTTTTTTTTTTTTTTTTTTTATTTTAAATCTCATTGAAACATTTTATAATTAAATCTCATTGATAATAAAATATAATTAATTATATATATATATATATATATATATATATATATATATATATTATATATATATATATATATATATATATATATATATATATATATATATAT
>SEYY01004687.1:112500-135000 GCA_009176605.1 Armadillidium nasatum
CGAATTCAATCAAAAGCTGACATTAACCCAAATAGCGTTTAAAAGTCGTTAGATAGTAGGATTAAAGAAAACAAAGGAGTTCAAGTATGAATGAGCATAGCGGTGCTATTTAGAGTCAGGGAGCTGGACATAGAAAGTATGAGACTTTATAGATTGACGAGTCACACTAGTTCTTCTCAAGGGAAGAATAGTGTCAGTTGTAAAAGCGATAGCATAACGAGAGTGATGCAACAATTCGATAATAGGAAAGAGATTTGCAAGAGTTGGTGAGAATAAGTGAATTAATAAGACAAAAAAAAAAGACTTGATTTCCATCCTCTCAAAAAGGTCACGTGAGTGGAACCACTCAAGATATGCGATGCATACTCCGTACAAGTACGAACAAAACCCATAATTTGAGAGAACAACTGGGGTGGTATTAAGATAATCTGAGAACACTTCAGAACACCCACCTTTTTTTGAAGTTTGTTTAGTGAGAGAATGTGATTCTTCCAAGAAATATCAAGAAAATATCAAAAAATATTAAGAACTGAAGGCTTGAGTTGTTTGTAGATTACTTATATGAAGGAACTGAGTTTTTGAGGTATTGAAGATAACCATGTATTTAGACCCAATTAGAAATGCAAGAAATTTTAGGTCAGTTGCTCCATAAATTATATATATATATATATTATATATATATATATATATATATATATATATATATATATAATATATATATATATATATATATATATATATATATATATATATATATATATATATATATATATATATATATATATATATATATATATATATATATATATATATATATATATATATATATAATATATATATATATATATATATATATATATATATATATATAATAATAAAAATCACAGCCAAAGCAAAGGAGAACATATTTATTAGGACGTTTCGAATCGTATAGATTCATCTTCAGCAAAAATTAAACAAATATATAAAATTAAAAAATTAAACAAAGAAAAATATAAAATATTAACGCAAGTGTTAAACAAAAAGAAAAAAAAGTACCACAATTAATGAGGAGAACTACAAAGTAAAACTAAAATCACAGAAAAAAAATAATAGCAATAGAAAGGTAAAGAAATTAGTTTCTTGGTAAAAGATACATAAAAAAAGCAAACCTATATAAAATAATTAGAATAAAATGTAAAAGACAATAAAAAATAAAAAGCGTAAAGGATAAAACCGAAAATAAAAAATAAAATAAAAAACACAATAGAAATAACAAAATAAAAACAATAAAAATTAAAAATTAGACAATAAAAATTAAAATTAAAATTACTAAAGATAAAATAAAAGCGGAAATAATAATAATAATATAACAATAATGACAAAATAAGAAAAATAAGAAAGATAAAATAAGAAAGGCATAAATAAAATACAGACAAAACAAAAGAAAAATATAAAAGGAATAAAAGTAATAAAACAATAATAACAATAACAAAAAAAAAATTATATATATATATATATATATATATATATATATATATATATATATATATATATATATATATATATATATATATATATATATATATATATATATATATATTATATTATATATTATTATTATTATTATTATAACTATATATATATCCCGCATATATATATATATATATATATATATATATATATATATATATATATATATATATATATATATATATATTATATATATATATATATATATATATATATATATATATATATAATATAACACAATAATAATTCTGAAGGCGCCTCCGAACACCTATCCTCTCAGAAGCTTGTTTAGAAAGAGAAGTAATGTGATCTTTCCATGAAAGATCACGAGAAAAAGAAACAGGAGAGATGGTTTGAGATGTGAGTTTTCGAAGAAGATATGATAGTTGTGTGGAAGATTTTGACGAGTAGAAAGATGGAGGAATTGAGTTTCGGTTGAAATGGATCATAGCTTTTTATTCGAATTGTAGATCAAGAGTGAGGGTGAAGAGGGAACTTTCGGGTTAGTTTAGCATAGAAGTGGGATTGAAATAGGGGTGTGTAATGTCGCCTTGGTTATTTAATCTATTGATGGATGGTGTAGTTAGGGAAATGGAGAGAGAAAGGAAGGGTATTAGGTTGAGAAATATGGAAGGTGAATGGGATGTGAACGTTCCTGGAAAAAAGTTGAGAATACTTGTGAGAGAGTTTGAGAGAAAATGTGCGAACATGAGATCGAAAGTCAATCCAGCGAAAAGTAAAATTATGAGGATTGTAGGTGGGGATGAGGAGATGTGGATGAAGGAATGGAAGGGTATAGAAGTGGGAGGAAAGAAACTCGAGGAGATGGATGAATTCAAATATCTAGAAATGTTGATGGAAGGTAAGGGAGGGGGAGAGGGGACGGAAAATGAAATAAGATAGATTGGTAGAGGTAATGAAAGTGTTGGGGGGGGGGGGGCCTAAGAGAAGCATAGAAGAAAGGAAAAATTTCGAAAGAAATAAAGATAAGAATGTATGAATATATGTTTTGCCTTCTGTAGTGTGAAATATGGATGTTAAATGCTCTGGCGAGGAAAAGTTTGAATGTCTTTGAGATGAAAGGTTTGAGAGCGATATGTAAATTTGAGAAGGATTGATAGGATTAGAAATGAAAGAATAAGGTAGATATGTAGATGGAAGAGGGGTGTAGTGGATAGAGTGGAGGAGGTTGTGCTAAAATGGTTTAGACATATGTGTAGAATGAATGAGGACAGAATGGGGGGCAAGGTACTTAGATCCGAGGTGAATGGGGATAGGGGGGAAGGCCAAAGTGGAGATAGATGGATGAGTGAGAGAGATTTTGGGTGGAAGGAATTTGAGTTTAGAAGAGGATAGTAGACTTGCAGAGGAGAGTGAGATGTAGTGCGGTGGTGAGAGGGGATGAAAGGTAGGAATGGGTATGTTTGTGAGGGAATTGTTTTCGGGCACTACCCCACGAAAGTGGGAAAGGTGGTAAATGATATATATATATATATATATATATTATATATATATATATATAATATATATATATATATATATAATATATATATATATATATATATATTATATATAATTTAATTAAAAGAATTTAGCTCCCATTAAAGTTAAATAATTTTTCTTTTTTTTTTTAAAAATTAAAAAAAATCCTTTTTCTGTAGAAATTGAACTTCACAGACATTTTTGGCGCGCTAATTTAAATATTGGTTCGTTAAAAAAGTTTTATATTATAGTAAGCAATCAGAAGTTTGAAATTTTGCTAGTATTTGTAATCTGAAATGTACGTAGATTTTATTTAAATATATACATATATGCGTAGATATATATATATATATATATATTATATATATATATATATATATATATATATATTATATATATTATATATATATATATATATATATATATATATATATATATATATATATATATATATATATATATATATATATATATATATATATATATATATATAATATATAAAATTCCATTGTGAAGCACAATTTATTATTTTTATTTTTTTAATATTTTAGTGTTGAAGGGATATAATTTTAATATTAAGTTCTTTTTAATTTAAAATATTTTTTTTTATAAAAAAAAAAAAATTAAAGTGTAATTGTAAATCGTAGTAATTTTTTACTTCATTATTGAAGAGATTCTACGATAATGGACAGCTAAATTCGCCAAAACTTTCCTCGAGAATGCGAAACCTTAATAAATAGGTAGATAGCTAAAGAATTATACGCTAGCAATATTTACCTTTCCATGAGTTCGTATTTCGCCCAAGATGACGTTAGCCTTCCAGGTTTAGCAGCTTATTACAAGGTTGCCAGCGATGAAGAGCGTGAACATGCTATAAAGTTCATTAATTATCAGATTAAGAGAGGGGGCAAAGTGCAAATAGAATGTATCAGAGCTCCTCCGACCAATAACTGGGAAAATGCTCTTAAGAGTTTAGAAGTTTCTTTAGCTCTTGAGAAAAGAAGTTAATCAGGACATACTGAATTTACATGAAGTAGCTTCCTAAGAAAGTGACTCGCATTTGACAAAATATTTAGAAGATGAATTCCTTGAAGAGCAAGTTCAAGCTATTAAAGAACTTGGGGATTATGTTACACAGATCAAAAGGGCGGGACCACAAGGGATTGGGCGAATATTTATTTGACAAAGATATAGAGAAAAAAATGTCTAAACTTAAATTATGAAGAATCATGTTTGCAGATGGAGATTCTTTATGGTTTTGAACTCGAATTTTTTGCTATGATATCCGGATATACGGAATGTATTGGTTTGATATTTGTGTATATGTTTTTATAGTAAATGTAAATATTTATTTTTTGGTTTTATTACTAATATTTTAATAAATTTCAGCTGCTGAACTTTTCTGTTAATGAATTTTAAATTTTAAAATTATAACTGTAAAGATTCAGATTTCTATTTATTATGTCCAAATTAGTAAGTAAAAAATGATGTTTAGTTGTATGTTGATAACAGGACCAAATGAGATACAAACCAAACTCTTTCCTATTTTAGCTTCAACCGATGTTGTAAATATTTTTAAAATATTCCTACATGTTTGAAAATTGGTATCTTTAGTATGCATGCCAAAACCTTCTTTATTGGAAAAGAATAAATCACACGATATACAATTAACTATTCACCAATTTATGCACCATTTTGTTATCAAATACCCACAAAGTTAATGAAAGACTAAATAGTAGTTTTAAATGGAAAAGCAAGTAAAGTTAAAAAGTAGTTAAATCAAGTTTTTTTCCTTCAATAAGTTTCAATAGAATAAATTCACTGTCTGAATTTAAAGTTCCAATTTATCATTTAAAAAATTATCCTGCAAGATATAATTTAATATTTTGTAACCAGTTAATTCTTTATGAGTTGAAGAAGTTCCTTAATTTTCATTACAACTGAGAACCGAAAACTTCAAATTGTTTTAAAAAATGTGATATTTCAAATTATACTTGGTTAATTTTGAGATGTTTTTACATATTTGAACAGTACTGAACATTTCCATGAACATTTTTCAGTTTATTTAAACCGTAGTTAGGAATTTAAAGGAAAACTCGCTCCAACTCAAGATCTTGTCATTTATGACAGGACAATAAAGGTTTGTTCTTATTGCAACAACTAGTATCCGAAAGCAAATATGTGGTATCATAGTATGTACTCTACATGTGAAATGAGTAAAAATCACTCATGGGTCGGGGATAAGAGACTTGACCCCCGTTGGTAGGTTTGTGCATCATGAATTTGTATCCTCAAATTTCTGCATAGGCAGAAATGTAAACAAAATGTAAACAGTTTCCCATAGTTTTACTCTGAAATCATTCTGCCAGAACCTAACCATTGATAATGGAATTAACAGAATATGTAGTTCTTGTTTTTGGGATTTCTAAACAAAATTACCATATGCCGTCGACAGATTAGGAAGGCTTTGTCTTTGACAAATTAAAACCTTAAAACAGACATTTTCTTAACCTTCATTATCTTTTTAAACATTTTTGCATAGCTAAAATTTCCTTGCATAGATTACTTTGAAAACGAACACTGAGCATGCCGCTATAATAAAAAGGTAGTAATTAAAAGAATTTCAATTTAAAACTTTATTTCGTACATTTGCAGCATTTTTTAACATTTTACTCCTTTTAGTGTCATATAGAATCTCGTCCTTTCAAGTCTGAATACTCTCTCTGAAAGAGAAAAAAATTAGCTAACATTTGAAAGCGAATTAGTGTTAAATTAAAGACTTACGTCAATGTAGATTTCAAGATTTCAGTTACCAGAATGAAAAATTAAATTGCAGAGACGATTTTTTGGATAAGTCTACCAAGGAAATTTGATTACATGGCAAGTTAACAGTATTTGAGTTTTTTTCAGCATTATCTAAAGATTTATCGGCATGGATCTCTTTCAACATAGTATAAAAGATCAAGATTGGATAAAAATTTTTAACCACCAATATACCATATTGATTAGCAACTGCAGAGTAAGCAAATTTCCTTAGATGATTTATCATGGTTTATATGTTATTCAGCAACATGGTCAGAGTAAATTGCACCTAATTTTGTTTTATTAGTGACATGGATTAGAATTCCTATAATTTTTAGTTAATTTAAATTTTTATTTAATTGAGCTTTTATCAAAGCATGAAAATCTATTAAATATGGATTTAAAAATTTAAATTTTAATTTTAATTTATTAATTTTTTTTTAAATTTCCAGTCTTAATTTACTATTTCATTTAAGTATTTAATTTAAAATTTTAATTAAATTTATTGATTTAAATTTTTATTAAGTTAAATTTAATTTAAAATTTTAATTTTAATTTGTTAAAATGTTTAAAATTTAAAATTTGAATTTTAAAATTTTAATCGATTTAGTAAATTTAAAATTTCAATTTTAATTTCATTAAGCTTTTTAGTATAATATAAAATTAAAAGAATATGCGCAGCTAAATTTGAATATTTCTATTTAATGAAAAAGTTTTGCCGGTGGACAACGTACTAAAATTCTCACTTTTTCTTGAAAGTCCGTACATTTTTTAGAAATTGCTCAGAATTTAAATAATTTTTTAAAAAATTTAAAATTTAATAGTTTATTTTATTTAAAAATATTTTAAAGTTATTTCTTTTGCTACTTCTAAAGCTCAGAAATTACATGCATTATATGTAGGGTTGGCCGAGCTCCGGAATTTTCCGCACCGCACCGCACCACACCGCACCAGGTCGTCGTGCACCGCACCGCACCAAAAGCTAAACTAAACACACCGCAAGTGGTTACAATACCGCACCACACACCGCACCGCAAGCAAAATGCAGTGCACCGCACCGCACCGCACCAAAAGCTAAACTAAGCGCACCGCACCGCACCGAAATCAGCGCACCACGCACCGCACCGCACCGACATATACAATTAAAGCATATATATATATATATATATATATATATATATATATATATATATATATATATATATATATATATATATATATATATATATATATATATATATATATTATTTCACCTCTGGTGGGCAAAGGCCAGAGGCCTACTAAAATTCCACCAGAGTTAGGGGGAAAGACGGAAGCCTGGTCAAATTAAAGGCCGACGTGACCTGATACACGACGTTTGAACGTGTGTAAGTCATAGGAAGTTGAAAAAATAGAAGAAGGGAGTGTGTTCAAGACTTTACCAGTAGAGTACATGTAGGACAGAGCATAGCGGTTAAGTCTGGGGTCAGAGAGTTGGACAGAGAAAGGACGAGACTGTGTAGAAAGTCGAGTCGCACGAGCCCTTCTCGGTGGAGGAGGTATGTGACGAGAGAATTCAGAAGAGCAGTATCATTGTAATAGCGATATTATAGAGAGTGACGCAACAATTCGAAGCGCAGAAAGAGATTGAAG
The DNA here is from genome assembly GCA_009176605.1 of Armadillidium nasatum. Lineage (NCBI taxonomy): Eukaryota > Metazoa > Arthropoda > Malacostraca > Isopoda > Armadillidiidae > Armadillidium > Armadillidium nasatum. Next base: position 119,929 of record SEYY01004687.1, read on the forward strand.
AGAGTTAGTAAGAGCAGGAGAGTTGATGAGACGAAATGCCCTAGACTCTACCTTCTCTAGGAGAGCTGTATGTATGGAACCAAATTACATAGATGTGCGAAGCATACTTCATACAAGGGCGAACAACACCCCTTTACACAGCAAGCAAATGGGGTGGAGTGAAGAAATACTGAAGGCGCCTCAGAACACCCAACCTCTTAGAAGCTTGTTTAGAAAGAGAGGTAATGTGATCTTTCCAAGAAAGATCACGAGAAAAGGAAACACCGAGAATATTAAGAACAGATGAAGATCTGAGTTGAGTGTTTTCGAAGAAGATATCATAGTTGTATGGAAGATTGTGTCGAGTGGAGAGATGGAGGAATTGAGTTTTTGAGGCATTGAAACAACCATGTTTTCTCTGCCCCAATTTGAAATACGAGATAGATCAGAGGTCAGCTGCTCCAAGGCAACCCTCCTTGCGTCTAGTAACTGTTGTTGAGAGGGGCGCCTTTCAAATTGAAAAGAGTAATGAAGGGTGGAATCATCAGCATAGGAGTGGATAGGAGATGAAGTAACAGAGAGAAGGTCATTAATGAAAACTAGAAAAAGTGTTGGGGATGGAACAGATAGTTGAGGAACACCACTATTAATAGATTTATAGGATGAACGGTAGCCGTCTATAACCAGAAAGGAAATCATAGAGAAGGCCACAGAGAGAAGGGTAGATTCCGAAAGAGGGAAGTTTGGAAATCAAAGCTTTGTGCCAGACTCTATCGAAAGCTTTCGATATGTCCAGCGCGACAGCAAAAGTTTCACCGAAATGCCGAAGAGTGGAGGACCAAGAGTCCGAGAGAAGGGAAAGAAGATCACCCGTAGAGCGTTTCTTACGAAAGCCATACTGGCGATCAGAGATAAGATTAGAAGAATTGAGATTTTTCCAAATCTTTCTGTTAAAAGATAGATTTGAAAACTTTAGAAAGAGCGGAAGTTAAAGAAATTGGACGGTAGTTAGAGCTTTGAGAGGGGTCCCCCTCCTTTGGCACAGGCTGAATGAGCGCACGTTTCAAGAAAGAAGGGAAGGTTGAAGTAGAAAGACATAGGCGAAATAGTTTACCAAGGCATGGTGCAAACTCGGAAGCACAAGTTTTGAGAACCACAGGAGGGATACCATCAGGATCGTATGCCTTCTTAGTGTTAAGTTCAGAGAGAGCAGAAATGACATCTTTAGAAGAAATTACAATTTTAGGCATAAAAGAGTTAGAGGGGGTTGAAGGAGTAGGAACAGCTCCGGAATTGTCTAAGGTTGAATGAAAGGCAAAAGTTTGAACAAAGAGTTCAGCTTTAGAGGAGAGCAAAACGGCAATTGAACCGTCAGAAGATACTAGAGGAGGGAAAGAGGAAGAAGCAAAGTTAGAGTTGACATTTTTGGCAAAATGCCAAAAAGGGCGAGAGAAAGAGGAGCCAGAAAGATTATTGAATTTTCTACGGAGAAAAGAGTTTTTAGTATCTCGAAGAATAGATTTTGCTCGATTTCGGGATGAAATATAAGTTGAGTGAGGTTCTGGAGTTTGAAGACGACGGTATTCCCTAAAGGCAGCATCCCTGAGGCGAATAGCACGAGAACAGAGTTAAACCAAGGTTTGTTAGGTTTAGTAGAAAGGGAAAGAATATGGAATGTACGCCTCCATGCCAGAGAGAATCACCTCCGTTATGCGCTCTTCACACTCCGAGGAACCCCTCCCACGGAAACAGTAATCATTCCTTGGAAAATCAGAAAAGTAAGACCGCAAGTCAGACCAGTTAGTGGCACCGAAATGCCATAAACGTCTCCTCGACCGAAGGCGGGGGCAGTTCTTGTGGAAGACTTGAAGTGACAGAACAAGATACAGAGATAAGAAGGTGATCGGATGAACCTAGAGGAGGAAAGAGTTTTACAGTATAAGGAGAAGGATAAGAAGTTAGGAAAAGATCTAGTATGTTGGGTTCATCACCATCGGGTAGGGATATGCACCAACTGCTCAAGGTTGTTTTGGATAGAAAATTGGTAGGCGAGTTCACCAGCTGGATCAAAAGAACTAGATGAAAGTCATTGGCGGTGGTGAACATTGAAATCACCTAAAATGATGATTTCGGAGAAAGGAGAAGAAGAAAGAATGTGTTCTATTTTAGAGTTAAGATAGTCGAAGAATTTTGGATAGTCTGTAGAGTTAGGAGACAAGTAGACAGAACAAATGAATTTAGTTTTGGAGTTCCAAAAAAGTTTAAGCCATAAAGTAAAGAATTCAAAAGATTCCAAATTAGAGACACAAGAAAGGACAACATCATTGTGCACGTCTGCGCAATATCCGCCTTTGGCTGAAAATTGAGGATAGAGACAGTAGGAGGAAACAGAGTAGGGTTTGCTCTCAGAACACTCAGGCACTTGAGTTTCAGTTAAATATATATATATATATATATATATATATATATATATATATATATATATATATATATATATATATATATATATATATATATATATATATATATATATATATATATATATATATATATATATATATACTCAACAACAATTAATTAATGCTAGGAGAGTGACCCTGTAGTAGTCATCTTCTGGTCTTTCTCTCAGAGGGGAGAGAAAACATGGGAATTTTCAATCACCAAAACTCTGATCCTCCATCTTTCTACTCGATAGACCATTCAATGCAATTCTGACATCGCCACTCAAACTTTCGTCTGTCCTTAAATATTCTCGCTATTTCTTTTTCTCGTAATCTTTCTTTAAAGGATTACAATACTTCTCTATGAAAACAATCTTCTATGATGTTTAATATTCTGGAGCTCCTTTGAAATTTGTTTACTTTTCACAGGTGTCTTGTTTTCACTGTATGGAGTACGTTTCACACATCTGGGATAGTCCCACTCATGTTGCTCTTGAAAAGATAGAATCTAAGTCTTTTCAGTTCTTTCACACTAATTCTCTTCAATCTCTTTGCGCACGTCAAAGTTCTGTTACTTTCCATTCTATCGCTCATTACAACAGCACTGCTCTATTGAACTCTACTATTCGGATACCTCCTTCAATGAAACAGGATAGTGAGACACGTCTTTTTACAATCTATTTCATTTTTCTGTCGAGGAAATTTCGAGAGGAAATGAGGAAGGTGGAATAAAGATATTAACTTTAACTCTTCTGTCATGATACCTTGAAAATATGAACAATTTCAATTATATATATATATATATATATATATATATATATATATATATATATATATATATATATATATATATATATATATATATATATATATATATATATATATATATATATATATATATATATATATATATATATATATATAATATATATATATATATATATATATATATATATATATATATATATATATATATATATATATATATATATATAATAAAATCTGACAAACAGATGATTATCGCAGGATACATCAACTTCGGTGCGGTGCGCACCAGAGGCCGCACCACGCACCGCACCGCACCGCACCGTTGATTTTCCTTTGCGCACCGCACCGCACCGCACCGCACTTTTAATTTTTCTTTCGCACCGCACCGCACCGCACCAGGTTGCTGAAAATGCGTTGCGCACCGCACCGCACCGCACCAAAATGACCGCACCACGCACCGCACCGCACCGCACCCGGTGCGTCGGCCAACCCTAATTATATGGTAGCTCTTATGAAATAAATTTTATTTACTCTAACTATATTTATAGTCTTTTACATACTCTGTATAACTATATAGAGAGTTTTACTCACTATGTATAACTATTTATAGTCTTTTACTTTGTATAACTATATTTATAACCCGTTTTACTTACTCTGTATAACTATATAACCTGTTTTACTTACTCTGGATAACTATTTATAACCTGTTTCACTTACTCTGTATAACAAATTTTGTAAAAATCCTCAGTTTATTGTAAATTTCTCCAAAAAATCCATCAAACATTCCTGAAGGTTTATCGAAATCAGGTATGCCAATTACATTGGGCTTTGGTCTCTGTATTGGAATAAAATTTTCAAAAATTAGAATAAAAAAACAAGTTTAATGTAAATGGAAACTTGTTTAAATTTATAATTATTAAAATATTGTAAATCCCTAAATTTTAATCTATCTAAATTTTTTTAAATTTAAAAGTTGTTTTTAAAATAAAAATAATTAATTTAACACTAAATTAAAATTAAGATAAATTAAATTAAATAAATTAAACCAAATTAAAACGTTAACTAATAGAAAATTAAATTTAAATATTCAAAAATTAAATAAATTAAAATATTAAATTAAATTAAAGAATTCTTAATTAAAATTTTTCATCTAATTTTATTTAAAAATTTAATTTGAAATTTTAATTTAATTTTAATATAATTTAATTTAGTATAAACTTCAGAACAATTGCGAATCAAAGGCATTAACAGATCTCGAAATCTATATTAATATTTACCAAAAAAGTATTTAACTAAAATAGTTGAATAATCTAATAAAATTCAAACCTGTGACTTTAGATTATATTTTTCAAAATTTCTGGTGAGAATTATTAGTCTGAGTAGTCCATTTATAATCAGTTTCAGTGTTATAATCTAAATATTTCAGGATTTTAAAACCCTTCAAAAAGTTTTGACTTACCACTTCAAGTATGTACTCAGGTGGAACGCAATATTTTGGTTTAGTAGTCGTCGTCGTCGTCGTCGTCGTCGTATGAACTTTATGTTCTTCTATATTTTTCGAACCATATCCTTGCGTTGAATTAGTCACTTCCTCATATATACCTGCTGTAGTGGTAGTTTCATCTTCATATCCTACAGTTGTAGCTTTGGTTACAAATTCTCCGGTTGTAGTAGTAGTTTCATTTTCCTTTCTTCCTGTTATAGTAGTTCCATCTTCGTATCCTTCCGTTGTTATAACATCTTGATCCTCATATCCTTTTGTAGTAACCTTATCTTCATACATTATTTGTGTTGTAGTAGCTTCATCGTGTGTACTTTTAGTAAAAGAATCATCATATCCTTCAGTTATAGTAGTTTTATCCTCATCTCCCCTTATAGTACTTTCGCCCTCATATTCTAACGTTATAGGATCTTCGTCCTTGTACCTTTCCGTTGTTATAGTATCTAAGTCTTCAAATATTCTAGTTGTAGTTTCACACACATATCCTCCCGTTGTTATAGTAACTTCATCTTCGTATCCTTCCGTTGTTTTGGCAATTTCATCCTCGTATCCTTCCGTTGTTATAGCAATTTCATCCTCGTATCCTTCCGTTGTTATAGCAATTTCATCGTCGTATACTCCCGTTACAGAAAGAGACCGGTTTTTATTTTCATCCACTAATTTTGTAATATCTTCTTCCAGTATTGGATTGTCAAAATCGATTTGTGGAAATTTTTTTCGCATCTCGTCCCAAATATCAGACTTATTTTGCTCAAGAACATCTTTATATGGAAGATTTTCAAGCATATCTCCTCCTATTGTAGTAGATGGGTGAACCTGTTGTTGTTCATTAGGTAATATTAAATTAATAGGATCATTCAAATCAAAAGTTTCCCTTTTCATTCGCAAGTTTTCCCAAATTTCAGTTGTATTTTGTACAAGAATATCCTCAACCGAATCGTTGTCAGATTTATATTCTCTAGTTGTAGCTTCATCCTCATATCCCTGCTTTGTTGTAATAGCTTCTTCATATCTTATCGTTGTTGTAGTAGCTTCATTCTCAAATCCCCGCGTTGTTGTAGCAGCTTCATTCTCAAATCCCCGCGTTGTAGTAGTAGCTTCATTCTCAAATCCCCGCGTTGTAGTAGCAGCTTCATTCTCAAATCCCAGCGTTGTAGTAGCAGCTTCATTCTCAAATCCCCGCGTTGTAGTAGTAGCTTCTTCCTTAAATCCCTGTGTTGTTGTAGTAGCTTCATCACCAGATCCCCATGTTGTTGAAGCTTCATCCTCAAATTTCCGCGTTGTTGTAGCTTCATCCTCAAATTCCCGCGTTGTTGTAGTAGCTTCATCCTCAAATCCCCGCGTTGTTGTAGTAGCTTCATCCTCAAATCCCCGCGTTGTTGTAGTAGCTTCATCCTCAAATTCCCGCGTTGTTGTAGTAGCTTCATCTTCATATCCCTGCTTTGTTGTAATTGCTTCTTCATATCTTATCGTTGTTGTAGTAGCTTCATCCTCAAATCCCCGCGTTGTTGTAGTAGCTTCATCCTCAAATCCCCGCGTTGTTGTAGTAGCTTCATCCTCAAATCCCCTAGTTGTATTGTCCTCATATCCCCACTTTGTAGTAGCTACATCCTTATAACCCCACGTTGTAGCAGCTTCCTCATATCCAAGAGTTGTACTGTCAACTTCTTCCTTATATCCACGCGTAGAAGTGTCAGCTTTCTTATATCCACTCGTTGTTGTAGGGTCAGCTTCATCTTCAGATCCTTGCGATAAAGTATCTTCCTTTTTTTTAGGTTCATATTCATATTTAATTTCATTAATATCGCAATTGCGACGAAGTTGGTTCATTTCTTTTTCCATACCTTGGAAAACATGTCCTTGTTTAACATCATGGATGAATTCTATTACTGTTAATGGTAATTCATGTTCTTCTACATCTTCTCTTATAATATCCCTAAGTCTCTGCAACAATGGTATATAGAGTTCGTATCCTTCGGGAAAGTTTATATAAACTTCCAGAGTGCTTCTGGGGATTTCATTAATTATGTCTAATAACTTATGAAGATTGTCCACTTCAAAATATCCCTCAGAATATGTTGGTAATATTTCTATTTTTCTCTTTAAGAGAATATAATAAATATATAACTCTGAAAAACCATTAAATGGAAGATTTTGTTGAGGTAACTCATTATATAGGTGAACTAAAATAGCATTTATAAATGGCAGAGGCACACAAAAAAAGTTAGGCGGTTCATGGTTAAGAACATTGATCAAGTCTTTAAATAATAAATTAAGTTGAGGTCTGGTGTCTGGATTTCTCCAATCGCTATTCACAGTTTTTATTTGCAATTTTTCCCATGTATCAGATGTATTTTGTGCAAGAACATCCTCTTCCGGACCATTTTTAGACAATATTTCAAATGGATTTACAGTGGAATGTCTGAAAAATGAATTAAGTTTCTTAGATCTTTGGTTTTTAACTTCAAATTTTTTTTTTAACTTAAATCACAAAATACATACATGGATTTGCATTCACAGAGATTCAGAAGCTGCAGCAAGAATGAAACCAGCAAGAAATAAGTAAACTCATGTGACGTAGACATCTGTCGTAAAAAAGTGTTATAGATGCATAGATTAGACTAAGGTTTTATTTCTAAAATAGTAAATAAAACGATCTATCTTATCTCCAAACTTAAGTCTCCTATCCTCCACTTAAAACTTATATCCCCCCTCTTCAAAAAACAATAAAAAAACCTAACTCAATTAAAAAAAAAAAGCCATCTTCATCCTCTCAAATCTTAAGGAAAAACACTCCCGCTCCTACTCAATCAAAAAAATCGCATCCTCCTCAAAACTTAATAAAAAATACCCTTATCTCAATTGATAACTTAAAACACTACTCAAAACTTGAAATCTAAAAACCATCCTCCTCCCCTCCTCTCAAAACTATTTAAAAATCTCTCCTCTCTGAAGACTTTAAAACCTACTACTCCCCTTTTTTAATTTTAAGTCTCAAAATAAAATGAAAGTTCCAAAACTAAAATAAATTTAGCTTCAGTTGAATTATTTACTAACCTTTAATAACTTATTTACATGAGTAATAAGAGTACCAGTTTAGAAATAGTTAAGATATTGACATAAAATTTGTAAAAACCTATGAAAAATATGGAATTTTATATATATATATATATATATATATATATATATATATATATATATATATATATATATATATATATATATAATATATATATATGTAGTAAATATTTCACTAAAGTGAGAAACACTACCAACAGTCATTGACATTGATTAAATTTTGTTTCGGAAATTAAAAAAAAAAAAAGATCTGAGGAGCTACATTATTTTCTGGTCAATTATTTCAATTGAATTATATTTATATATATATATATATATATATATATATATATATATATATATATATATATATATATATATATATATATATATATATATATATATATATATATATATATATATAATAAACCACCAGATTTCTGGTCTTCAAATTTATCTAAAGACAATCACTCGATATATCAATATTTTGATATAATCCCTAATAACTTATGTAATTAATATATAGGGTAATATTGCAACCAAATTAAACCTATTCTAATCGGATCTAATCTAGCGTAGCTAACAATTTTGTTGAAAAACTTACTGATAATTTCTAAGAAATATCTAGACCAGAAATGTGCTTAACAAAATTATATATACATGCACATACACATGAAATCGAAAATATTATATATATATATATATATATATATATATATATATATATATATATATATATATATATATATATATATATATATATATATATATATATATATATATATATATATATATATATATATATATATATATATATATATATATATATATATATATATATATATATATATATATATATATATATATATATATATATATATATATATATATATATATATATATATATATATATATATATATATTGAACTAGTCACATTTTTTCGGTTCCTAATTTAAAATGTTGCAAACATGCAAGAAAACTACAAATTTGTGGAACGAATTTCACATATATCCTTTGTACAACTTTTTTTCTTAGTACGGAAAAGTACAACTTGTCATTATGGAAGGTAAATTATAACTTCATTTTAGATATACAGTATTTTGAATTTATAGGAATTTCTAAATATCGGTAATAGAAATTTTAAAATATCGATATAAATATATCGAATGGTCAGACAAGCCATACAATATATATATATATATATATATATATATATATATATATATATATATATATATATATATATATATATATATATATATATATATATATATATATATAGGTAAAGGTGTAGATTGTTTCTGACTTTCGATTGTTAGAAAATATCGATAATCGAAAATATCGAAGAGGCCTAACCTAAACAAGAACGTTAGCGAGAATTAGAGGCTATTACAGCAGACATACACACAATTATTATTACTTATTTTTGTAGCAGAACCTAATTCGACTTATCATAACCTGAACTACCGAAGTTGCCGTAAAAGAGGCCTAACCTACACAAGAACGTTGGCACGACATACTAGCTTAGGACCGTAAAGAAATTATAGGTATAAAAGAAATTATGGGTATAAAAAAAATTATAGGTATAAAAGTATCGATTAAAATAAAATATCGACATAAAAAAATATCGAAAGTCAGAAACAATCTACACCTAAGCTATATATATATATATATATATATATATATATATATATATATATATATATATATATATATATATATATATATATATATATATATATATATATATATATATATATATAGCCCCTTAATTTTTTTTTTTTTTTTTTTTTTTTTTTTTTTAATTTTTTTTTAAATAAAAATATTACTGAAAGCACTGTACAGGTTTTTAAAGAAGGTTTAATCTATTAGCCCCATCAAACAATTGAGGTACTAAGGATAAACTCACAATTCCTACGCGAGTAGCTACTGATATTAGTCTATACAGAGAAACTTAGTAAATTTCTTTTTTCGTATTCACTAAAAACCCCCAAAATTTATCAGTTATACTTGCTAGTAACAACTACCAATTCACCACGATTTTTTTTTCTAAGATAAGTACTAGTACCCATTTCAGAAATCATTTCATTTACTAAAGGCGAACACGTATTATGTAATATATAGTAAAATTACTCCCTAGTACTAACAAAATACTTCACCACTTCGATTTTTAAGTATTCACTGACTACTAGTACTCCATTCAGATACTATTTCCTGCACTGAAGCAAACACTACTCGAATCATATAATATACAACTACTACTATTAACTACTTGGTTCGATACGCTTTTCCTTTTGTATTCACTAACTACTGGTGCCCCTTTACTAAGGCAAACTTTTGCCTGGAACTTTAGTTGGTTGGTGATACAAATCTCTTAACCAAAAGTATATATATATATATATATATATATATATATATATATATATATATATATATTATATATATTATATATATATATATATATATATATATATATATATATATATATATATATATATATATATATATATATATATATATATATATATATATATATATATATATATATATATATATATATATATATATATATATATATATATATATATATATATATATATATATATATATATATATATAAATAATAATAGAATTTTAAACATCATTTCAATCATTGGCTTGAAAGCTGCATTGAATATATATATATATATATATATATATATATATATATATATATATATATATATATATATATATATATATATATATATATATATATATATATATATATATATATATAGAGAGAGAGAGAGAGAGAGGGAGAACATTGATCCGTCCGAAGCGATAAAAGTTCCTCACTAGCAATGTCATAATACGTGGGGTGATAGAGTGGGCTAGACCATTCCGTTTCACTCCTTTACCTTTTGGTTCGTTCTTTTTCGCGTTTTACCACAGACAGTCTCTAGTGTACCTTAGACCCCATATGGAGGTTCCTATATTACTCGTATATTACTTTTTTAAAACAATTAAAAATGGCGAAAATTAAAGCTTCTCGGAGAAGCCAAGAGAGGCGGCTTCCAAAAAATAACCCCTCATCCATCCCTTCCCTCATCACCACTTAAGAGTTGGTGACCATGCTGCCGGCTTGCTCAGTTGCACGATCTTTTTTCATTAACTTCTGCAACATTCGCAGACTTTTGTCTAATTTCTTTTTGTCGAACACCGCCTGTTTTCTTCCTTTCTAGACCTCATCTCTTATTCTTAACCGAAACTCAGGTGTTTGAGTGCTCTGACATCATACCATACTTTGTTTCCTCCTACAGTCTCTATCCTCAGTTTTCAGTTAAAGGCAGATGTTACTCATATATGCTGAAACGATGTTTGTTCTCGTCTATCTAATTCTAGTCTTCTGAATTCTCTACATTATGGCTTAAGTTCTCTCTCAACTCTACAACTGAATTTATTGGTTCTGTCTACTTATCTCTAACACTACCGACTATAAAAGATTTTTCGATTATCTTAACTCTTAAAAAAGAAGACATTCTTTCCTCTTCCCCTTTCTCTCAATCATCATTTTAGAGATATGATGCTTTTGATCCGTGCTGTTGCTTTGAAATATTAGTTTTTTTTTAAATTTTTCCAGATTTGACACCTTTGACTAACGTTTATAGTTTCTTTTTCGAGATCTGACCCTTAATATCATCGGTTTTAGTAAGGTTTTCGAGAGGTGACACTTTTGACTCAAATTTTTGATCAAATTTTCAAGATGTGACACTTTTGATTTAGTTGTTACTTTGATATCATTGTTTTTAGTGTGATTTTTGATATTGACACTTTTGACTCATGTTTTTAATAAAGTTTTCGAGATGGAACACTAGGATTTTAGTCGTTACTTTGATATCATTGTTTTTAGTTAGGTTTTCGAGATGTGACACTTTTGATATAGTTGTTACTTTGAAATTAGTGTTTATAGGTAGGTTTCGAGATATGACTTTTTTGACATTTTTTTCCAAGTTTTCGAGATGTGACACTCTACATTTAGTTGTTACTTCGAAATCATCGTTTCTAGGTAGGTTTTCGAAATGTGACAATTTTGACTAACATTTTTAGTTAACTTTTTCGAGATGTGACACTTTTGACCAACTTTTTTAGTTAGGTTTTCGAGATGTTACACTTTTGATTTAGTTGTTACTTCGATACCATCAGTTTTTGTTAGGTTTTCGAGATGTGTCACTTTTGGCTAACGTTTTAAGTTACGTTTTGGAGATGTGACACTTTGATTTAGCTGTTGCTTTGATATCATCGGTTTTAGTTAGGTTTTCCAGATGTGACACTTCTGACTAACTTTTTATAGTTATGTTTTTGAGAGGACTCTTTTTGACTAACGTTTTAGCTGGGTTTTGGAGATGCGACACTTAGATTTTGCATTTAGCTTTTGCATTGATATCATCTGTTTTAGTTGGGTTTTCGAGATGAGATACTTATAAACTATAATTACGTTTTGTTAAGTTTTCGAGATGTGATACTTTTGACAAAATTTTTTAGTTAGGTTTTTAAGATGAGTAACGCTTTTAGTTAGGTTTTCAAGATATGACACTTTTGACTAGCGTTTTTAGTTAGGTTTTCGAGTTGTGACACTTTATAGTGGATACTTTCATACCATCGTTTTTAGTTAAGATTTCGCTCTGTGACGCTTTTGACTAACGTTTTTGGTTACGTTTTCGAGAATGACACTTTTGAATTGACTAACTTAATACCAGGACTGTTGGTTTTGGGAATCCGTAAATTTTGGCGCGTCGGATTCGGTATTCAGTCACATTTTCACAAATACTTAGAATCTGTATATAATCATTATTTATTATTAATAATTATTATTAATAATTATTATTATTAATTATTATTATTATTATTATTATTATTATTTATTTTTTTTTTTATTTTTTTTTTTTTTTTTTTTTTTTTTTTTTTATATTATATATATATATATATATATATATATATATATATATATATATATATATATATATATATATATATATATAATATATATATATATATATATATATATATATATATATATATATATATATATATATATATATATATATATATATATATATATATATATATATATATATATATATATATATATATATATATATATATATATATATTTTTTTTTTTTTTTTTTTTTTTTATGTCTCCTCCGGTGGGCAAAGGCCAGAGGCCTACCAAATTCCACCGGAGTTGGGAAAGATCTATTTTCATGGTCGATGGTGGCCGACGTGTCCAGATACACGGCGTTTGAAAGTATGCAAGTCAAAGGAAGTTGGGAAAACAGATGAAGGGAGTGTGTTCCAGACTTTACCAGTAGAGTACATGTAAGACTGAGCATAGCGGTTAAGTCTGGGGTCGGAGAGTTGGACAGAGAAAGGATGAGAATGTGTAGAAAGGCGTGTCGCACGAGCTCTTCTCAATGGAGGAGGTATGCAACGAGAGAGTTCAGAAGAGCAGTGTCCGTTGTAATAGCGATAGTAAAGAGAGAGTGACGCAACAATTCGACGGGCAGAAAGAGATTGGAGAGAGTTAGTAAGAGCAAAGAGTTGATGAGACGAAATGCCCTTGACTCCACCTTCTCTAGGAGAGCTGTATGTGTGGAACCACCCCAGATGTGTGAAGCATACTCCATACAGGGACGAACAACACCCCTATACAGAGCAAGCAACTGGGGTGGCGTGAAGAAATTCTGAAGGCGCCTCAGAACACCCAACCTCTTAGAAGCTTGTTTAGAAAGAGAAGTAATGTGATCTTTCCAAGAAAGATCACGAGAAAAAGAAACACCAAGAATATTAAGGACAGATGAAGGTTTGAGTTGTGTGTTTTCGAAGAAGATATCATAGTTGTGTGGAAGATTGTGTCGAGTGAGAGAGATGGAGGAACTGAGTTTTTGAGGCATTGAAAACAACCATGTTTTCTCTGCCCCAATTTGAAATACGAGAAAGATCAGAGGTTAGTTGTTCCAAGGCTACCCTTCTCGAGTCTATCAACTGCTGTTGGGTGGGACGTTTTTCAAAATGGAAGGAATAATGAAGGGTGGAGTCATCAGCATAGGAGTGGATAGGAGATGAGGTGATAGAGAGAAGGTCATTAATGAAGAGTAGAAAAAGTGTTGGAGATAGTACAGAACCCTGAGGAACACCACTGTTAATAGATTTAAAGGATGAACAGTGGCCGTCTACAACAGCTGCTATAGAACGACCGGAAAGGAAATTAGCGAGAAGATCACAGAGAGAAGGATAGATACCGAAAGAGGGAAGTTTAGAAATCAAAGCTTTGTGCCAGACTCTATCGAAGGCTTTCGATATGTCCAGCGCGACAGCAAAAGATTCACCGAAATGCCGAATAGCGGAGGACCAAGATTCAGAGAGAAGGGAAAGAAGATCACCAGTAGAGCGTTTTTTACGAAAGCCATACTGGCGATCAGAGATAAGATTAGAAGAATTGAGATGCTTCCAAATCTTCCTTTTAAGGATAGATTCGAAAACTTTAAAGAGAACGGAGGTCAAAGAAATAGGACGGTAGTTGGAGGGTTGAGAGGGGTCCCCCTTCTTCGGCACAGGTTGAATGAGCGCACGTTTCCAGCAAGAAGGGAAGGTTGAAGTAGAAAGACAAAGACGAAATAGTTTACCGAGGGGGTGCAAGCTCGGAAGCACAAGTTTTGAGAACCACAGGAGGAATACCATCGGGACCGTACGCCTTCTTAGTGTTAAGCTCAGAGAGAGCAGAAATGACATCTTTAGAAGAAATTCTAATATCAGGCATAATTGAGTTAGAGGGGGTTGAAGGAGGAGGAACAGCTCCGGAATCGTCTAAGGTTGAATTAGAGGCAAAGGTTTGAGCAAAGAGTTCAGCTTTAGACGAAGGTAAAACGGCAGTTGTGCCGTCAGAAGATACTAAAGGAGGGAAAGAGGAAGAAGCAAAGTTAGAGTTGACATTTTTTGCAAAATGCCAGAAAGAACGTGAAGAAGAGGAACCAGAAAGATTATTGCATTTTCTACGGAGAAAGGAGTTTTTAGTGTTACGAAGGAATAGATTTTGCACGATTCCGGGATGAAATATAAGTAGCGTGAGTTTCTGGAGTTTGAAGACGACGGTAATCCCTGAAGGCAGCATCCCTGCGGCGGATAGCACGAGAACAAGCAGAGTTAAACCAAGGTTTGTTAGGTTTAGTAGAAGGGAAAGAATATGGAATGTATGCCTCCATGCCAGAGAGAATCACCTCAGTAATGCGTTCTGCACACTCCGAGGGACCCCTCCCACGGAAGCAATAATCATTCCACGGGAAA
>SEYY01004687.1:140000-144586 GCA_009176605.1 Armadillidium nasatum
ATTTACTGATAAACTTAAAATATTTCTAAAAAAATTCTTTTTTTACATTGCGTAATCTAAAAAGAAATTTATAAAAAGATTAAATTTACTCCTGTAACAAACAACATATTTATTTTTCACACACACACACACACAGATACAAACAATTTCGTAGAAGTTGCTCATTAAAACTTTCCCAAATTAACTAATAAAGAAAACCTAGTTTATAAAACGTTTATTATACTCATTTACGTAAAATTAACTGCCTTTCTATGCACGACTTTCGGTTTCAAGCTTTTAATATTGGTTGGTTTTCTTATTATACAAGCTCATATATATATATATATAATATATATATATATATATATATATATATATATATATATATATATATATATATATATATATATATATATATATATATATATATATATATTTTTTTTTTTTTTTTTTTTTTTTTTTTTTTTTTTTTTTTTTTTTTTTTTTTTTTTTTTTTTTTTTTTTATATAAATAAAAAAAATTTTTATAATAAATTAAAAGTAATTAAAGTAAAATGTTATTTGATAATTTATAAAATTATATGTTTGAGAAGAATTTTTAGTTATCAAACCACAGTCTGCAGGAAGAGAAACTCGGAATTTAGAGTAAACGAAAGGGTTTTATTTTAATTAAAATTTTGAGAAAGCGAAAAAGGTTTTTAGTAAAACTCTCTCTTGTTCATTTCTTTCTCTCCTCTCCACTCCCCTCTGCTTCCCTCCTCTCTTTCTCTCTTTCTCTCTCTTCTTCTTTCTCTCTCTACTCTCCTCTCCCCTCTGCTTCCCTCCTCTCTTTCTCTCTCTCTTTCTATCTATCTATCTATCTATCTATCTATCTATCTATCTATCTATCTATCTGTCTGTCTATCTATCTATCTATCTATCTGTCTGTCTATCTGTCTATCTGTCTGTCTATCTGTCTGTCTGTCTGTCTATCTATCTGTCTATCTGTCTGTCTGTCTGTCTGTCTGTATGTCTGTCTGTCTGTCTCCTATCTATCTATCTATCTATCTCTATATATCTATCTATCTAAATATCTCTGTATATCTATGTCTTTCTATCTATCTATCTATTTATCTATTTATCTATGTCTTCTCTCTCTCTCTCTCTCTCTCTCTTCTCTCTCTCTCTCTCTCTCTCTCTCTCTCTCTCTCTATATATATATATATATATATATATAATATATATATTTATATATATATATATATATATTATATAATATATTTACGCCTCTCCTTTATGCTTCAATATTTTTGCTGTCTTGAGTTTTTCTTTTGCTTGAATTGCATTTTTTTTTTTTTTTTTTTTTTTTTTAAATGAAAGAATCAGATTTAATGCAACTCAATTTAGCATCATTGTTCATCTGTCACCATTTTTGGTTTTGTCTCTTACTATTATATATATATATGTTCATTTTCTTTGCTATCTTATCCGGTCGTTCTTTCTATCGTAGAGTTTTTTATATATTTATATATATATATATATATATTATATATATATATATATATATATATATATATATATATATATATATATATATATATATATATATATATATTATATATATATTTTATTTTTTTTTTTTATTTTTTGTTTTTTTTTTTCAATTATTATTATTTTTTTTTTAAACGAAAGTAAAATGAAAAATAGCTTTAAAGCAAATATTATATAGCTCTCACATTGACTATATATATATAGTATATATATATATATATATATATATATATATATATATATATATATATATATATATATATATATATATATAATATATTATATATATATTATATAATAATACTGAAATTCACTTTTTAATAAAAAAAAAATATTAAAAAAACATGTTTTTTTTTTTTTTTTTAAAAAAAAAAAAAAAAAAAAAAAAAAAAAAAAAACATTGGTTTTTTGTTTTTTTTTTAAAAAACATGTCTAAAAAAAAATAATATAAAAAAATATAATATATATTTTTTTTTTTTTTTTTTTTTATTTCTCCTCTGGTGGGCAAAGGCCAGATGGGCCTACCATTGTTCCACCAGAGTTGGGAAAAGTCGGAAACATGGTCAAATTAAAGGCGACATGACCTGATACACGGCGTTTAAAGGTGCTTAAGTCATAGGTAGTTGGGAAAATAGAGATGAAGGAAGTGTGTTCCAGACTTTTACCAGTAGTAAAGTATATATATATATATATATATATATATATATATATATATATATATATATATATATATATATATATATATATATATATATATATATATATATATATATATATATATGATCTTTTAAAGCATATATCTACCCCAGCCGATTGTAGCGAAATTTACCTTAATTAAATGTAGACAGTGTACCCTCAAAAAACGAAAAAAGTATTTAAAAAGCCCAGAAAAGAAAGGGAAATAAGTTATCGAGTTTTAAAAATCGAAAAAAGTACCGAAAATCCTGAAATGTAGCCAGTGTGGAGGGGGGTACATTTTAAAAATCTCATATATCGATCATGTCTTTTCCCTTCATTTTTTTCATAACAAACTAGTTCGACTTAACCTAACCTTGACTTGAATGGTAAATGTAGGCCTAACTGCCACAAATATATATAATAAAATAAGTTTATTGCTACTAAAAATTTCCAAAATAAAAATAAAATTGTCTATATATATATATATATATATATATATATATATATATATATATATATATATATATATATATATATATATATATATATTTGAAATTGTTTTGCAAAAAGAAAAAAAAAAAAAGACAAGCTAAAAATTGGCTATTAAAAAATACCCTGGTGTAGATATAATTAAAAAAATTAATTATATATATAAATATATATATATTTATATATATATTATATATTATATATATATATATATATATATATATATATATATATATATATATATATATATATATATATATATATATATATATATATATATATATATATATATATATATATATATATATAGGCGCGTCCCGTAGCTCAGTTGGCAGAGCGCTCGCTTAGCACGCGAGAGGACCGAGTTCGAGGCTCGGTCGGGACGTGGGAATTTGAGTCATTCCCAGTAACGCTAGCTTCGGCTCACTCAGCCGTTAATGAGTACACTAGTGAAATGCTTGTCATTAGTGGGAATAAATCTCCGGCATCCGCGATAGGCCTGGCCCAGCCAGCGGTATCCGCCGTGGGCCCTTGAAACCCAAGGATCTTCCTCGAAAGATCCCACTGACAGGACGAAAGTCCTTTCTGGGGGAAGATGATTTATTTTTTTATTTTATTTTATATATATATATTATATATATATATATATATATATATATATATATATATATATATATATATATATTATAATATATATATATATATATTATATATATATATATATAGAGATGGAATTTATGAAAATATTTTCCATTTTAATTTATTCCCAAAGTTCCAAGTGGAAAAAATATTAATTAACGAGTGTCTAACTAATATCTTCAAACACACACTTCATTTTCCTACTGTACTCAAACAAAAAACATATTTAAAACTTCCGTATATAGGATCACTTACATCTCGACTTAATAGAAATTTTTTTTTTACTATAAATGAAGCTACAATTTTTTACTATAATTGAAGCTACATTAACGCAACGCCAGTTTATTCTTATAAATTATAACGCCCTCTCAATTTATAGTTTCTTCAGACACAAGGAATCTCACCCAATGCTTCTCAAATCCTCATTAATTTATTTATTTAAGTGTACCAGCTGTAATGCGGCATATGTAGGCCAAACTGGTCTACAATTGAAAGCAAGGATTGATAAGCATAGAGAAGTTTCCTTTAGAACACACTATCCTCTTTTCTCTCTTGTACACTCTGCCATAAAAGACCATAGACATACCCACTCTTTTTCATCATCTAATTTTTCTGTTCTTCATCATCCTTTGTTAATCGTAGGATTTTGAAGTATTATATTTAAAAACTCATTGCTCATCTTTAAATGATCAAACTTTTCTATTGTTCTTTTCATTCAATAATGAAATCTTTTTTTCCAAAATAGTCCAGCCTTTTTATTTTTATTTATGTTATTTCAATATTAATATTATCACTTTATTTTTTATCATTTCATTGCAATTATTATTTTAAATATCATATATAGTTAATGGATTTATATTTGGTAGTATTATAAAATAGAAATTTGTAAAATTTATTTTGTGCTGAAGATGGACCGAGATACTTAGTGTTAAAACGAGTATGTGAAAACCCTTAGTATTATCTGCATTAACCTTTCTAATTAGATTGAAGTTCACTAGGAAAGAAGCTAAGCTATCTCAAACTATATATATATATATATATATATATATATATATATATATAATATATATATATATATATATATATATATATATATATATATATATATATATATATATATATATATATATATATAGCGACCTAGTTATCTCTGGCCTGACCAATATATGGTCCAGGAGGTCGCTACACTTTGTTGTAGCGCAGGGGAATCAGTCAGGAGGCTGGGTGTTTTCTAAGTCCCCTTGTGGAATGCCGACTGGTAGTCGTGTGGTA